>JAUUEB010151120.1:0-14416 GCA_032362205.1 Clione limacina
TGCCTGTCAGGGGTAATATATGTAAAGCGCTTTGAGCTTACTCCAAAGGAAAAGCGCTATATAAGTGTCATTATTATCATTATTATTATTATTATTATTATTATTATTAGCAGTTTTCTTATCATCGTACTTATAAGATGCGACGACCCTTCAATGATTGGCCTCAGTTTGTGAAAAAAATGGAAACTGACAACTTGTGCAAAATATAAATTTTGTGTGTTTGCTTTGTTCGTTAGTTTAAGCTCGAACGGGAAATGTTAGGTAAACTATTTATCTGAACTGAATTTCACCCCACACGATTATTTGCAAAGAGATTTTAAACATTCATGAAAGGAAGGGGTTTACGACACAGGTCACATGCACAGAACTACAGTAATTAGATATGAAGAACTTGTGTGAACAGACATCGGTCTCTAATCAAGTTATTTTTCATAGTCGGAAATTTATATTCGTTAACACCGATGTTAAAATAGTGAACCGATCGAAGTAAGTATTCTTCTTCCTTTGATCATTCGCTTTAACCTCGAACGAAGTCAACTGTTGTTGACTGAATTCTGCGTAAGCTTACGGCTTTTAAATCACTTATGCATTTGCCCAACATATTTTGTGCTTAACACATGTTTTGCGTTAACACTTTGGTGCTTCTCTTCGCCCAGAGGGCGGCCGCTACCTGTCTGCAGAAGTACTATTTTTTTTCGACTGTCAGAGTCTGACAAATTGTGGTAGGACATTTCTTTTTTAATTTTCCCGGGTTATACTCTGAGCAACCACCAGGGAATATTTAGCGTGCGACTAGCACGGGGCCTACGTTTGTATCGTCCGTCTCCGATACAAATGAAAATGTGTCCATTGACGGGATTAAACCCGCGACGTTTTTCCAGCACCGCCACTAGACATAAAAATCGCTCTAAAGATCGGGTGAATAGACCACTCGGCCATCCTGACCCAATCGAAGTAAGTAATTTTATAATTAATATCACCAAATCTTTCATTAAATCAATGAACAGATTAAATTCTTTAATTAGTTACTGGAGCCAATTGCCAATTGGCCCGGTAAATCTTCCGTATATGTCTAACTTACATTTTCAGTTCTGTATGTTCGTACTAGATCAAATTGTTTAATTTTTTCATTCATTCATTCATTCATTCATTCATTAATTCGTTAAACGTTCATTCATTTAATATATCATTAATTCATTCTCTCATTTATTCATTCAGTCTTTCATTCATTCATTCGTTCATTCATTTATCATGTATAAATCCGTTCAACCAAAAATTGATAGATCAATTCAAAAATTCTTCCATTCAATAATGATATATGATACTCCCTTCAATAAATATTTGAGATATCTTTACTAAGCTAGGCACACGATGGGTTCTCTAACAAAGGATTGTACTACGTCAGATGGATGAGGAGGGGGGGGGGTGTTCGTGCAGTATGTGGTTATAGAGCTGCACTCGGCAGTTTTGGATGCGTTTCAAATAAGCAATCGGGGCAGCGAATAATATGATCTGCTCGCTTCAGTTTTCCAATACTTTGACAAGGAAGGTCAGGAATTCTTATTGATGACCTTACTGATTTATAAATAAAGGTGTTAGATTTGGTCCCTGGATATCCTGGGTGGCCTGACGTTGGACCCTTTACTCAAAAGAGTGTGTGCAATGCAAAGAAAGAATTGAACTTCGAATTCCATGCACGATGACGATGTTTTTTTTCTTTAATCCAATAAGCAATTCTAAGTTATTCAATTGTTGATGCTGAATTTGAGACATGCTGACGCCACCAAACCTGATAACACTTATGTGTCATTGTGAGATGCGTTCTAATACAACATGACAACACACTCATTCACAAAGCATGTCGTGACTACTTTGATTAGCCGATACAAGTTGGAAAAGATTGTGTGTCCGCTTGAATCGCAAGATATGGCTCAGTTAGGTTTAAAGCTTTGCATATAGAAAAAAATACAAATTTTGTGGTACAAATTTAAGACATCAGGAGATTATTGTTATGCATCAGAAGCCTCCATTAACCAGCCGTACATAGACTTTGAACTTACCAGCTTCAAATCTTTCGTAAACCGAATTTAATTGACTATTTGATTCATTTGTTCATTCAACATAGAGTTTTAATTCATCAACTTACATTCAGTGACTGTTCCCATTTTTCTTTCTTTTTTTCTTATAAATAAATGTTAATTTTTTTTATTGGTGGTTTTAAGACATGTTAACTCATTCTTAAGTTCCCATAATTGATTGATCCCAAGTAAAGTAAATATGCATGCGTCACGAGTCACGAGTGAAGATGAACACGCAGAACTGCTTAAACTGGTAGATTACTTTTAAATGAGGGAGTATTTTTCCGAGGATCTATCCCATTTCCTTGTGCCAGTATTCAAAGACCAAATCAGTGTGATGACATGTGTCAATAAGACCTACGTAACATAATTGTGTTCGAATGGCAAAAGCTGATTTTATTTTGGGATGAACAGTAGCTCAAAATGACTAAATCATGAATGAAACACGCAATCGCAGCTCCCAAGTTTGAAAGGTCTTCATAAGTAATTGGTCTGATTAAAGAGGTCACCTTTTTATGAGGAACATCACGAAAGATTGCATGGTCGGGATGATTGTTAAATAACATTTGTCGAAAAGATTTAGTTCGTGTTAAGGTTTCGATTAACAAAAAAACTTGTGATGACGTAAAAACAAAAATATCTCGTTGAGCCAAAACAATGTTTGGATATGTCTCTAAAAAAAGCATATGTAGCGTTGGTCAAATGCGTGAAAAAGAGGCAGAGTTTGTGAAAATCTTAACAAAATGTGAGTAATTGAGTCATTTGTGCGTTGCCGAGTGAGTATGGATGATAAAAAGTATGGTATTAGCCGGGTGAATGGCAGAATGAGTGAAGGTACTTGAGTTTGATTGAGTGAGAGTAAGAATTGTTAGTTGGGTCTTTTGGGGTCTCAAATTAAGCGAATGCACACTCAATTTATAGTTGCAATTCAATCTAATTCAGTACATTTTTACGCTTAAAGTCAAATCGATATGCAAACAAAGAAATCACCAATGAAAATAAAAGAAACAAAAAAACAGAATACTCATAGAAAGTAAGCACTTTTAAAAAATAATACGCATTTTATTGTCTGGATTATAAGAAGAAGTTGAAATCATAAAAGACCACCAAAGGGAGGAAAAATATATATTTACTGCTATCTTCAGACAGCTGACTGGCGCAGACACATAACCCTTTACTCTAACAATAAACAGTAGCGTCTACCTTTACTATCCAACATCCTAAACGATCTATTTTTGATTCCACACCTGTTTAAAGAGGTGAACAAATAGTAAAAAAAATCAGAACAAACTGGTCTCGTCCATGCTTGTAATTGAAGAGAGTCATTATTATTGCAAGACGTTAACATCACCTGGCTAGTTTAGGGATAAGAAAAACAAGACCCCCTCTCTCCCATGTGGCTGATGTAGATAGTAATAACATAACAGGATGCATCAATCAGGAATGATTATGATCGATAAACCCGGCTGGGTCGACGAGATTTATGCATTTATGCCATTAAATAAGAATAAGTGCTTTGCCAATAAAGTGCATCTTAAGACTCATGATTCAGACATCTTATGGCAGCATTATTAGGTAAGTGAGGGTATATTATTGAGAAATTCTTAATGTCATAAACGCTGTTTGGTAGTTACTGGATGATATCGTTAAGTGTTAAATGTAGTTGATTAAAAAATGTACCATATGGTCATTATATAAGACATCCTTGTGAGCGTGATAAAACAACATTATCAGAGTAAAGAGGGATGTCAAGCAGCTCATTAATTCAAAATTATTCATCTTACTCTGATGAACTTGTTCGGGTTGATGACGACACAGGAAGACATATAAAAAAGCTAAACAAAATACGCAACAAAACAAAATAAAACACGTACGAGTCGTATTGAATTCAAGAATACACGTTTCTTCATACATCAAATCCTTTTATCCACTATTCGGAGCAAACTACAAACATTTAGCATAAGAACGAAGTAATAATCAATGCTTATGATTTTAATCATACATATTCCTCAAGAGTCCTTTTTACTAACCATCTAATGCGATTGTTATTCAACCCGTTTTTAAGTAGGCACTCTTTTTCTGGATGACATAAAGGACTATCGTTAACTTCCGTATTCCTCCACACGATCCAACGAGAACATTAAACTCACGAGGTGATCTCGGTGAGATTTTATGTTGACGAAAGAGAAAGCGACATTGTTGGATTATGTTTTAATTTTTCAAATTTTATGAGCTACTTTATTTCTCTTTTGGCCTTTTATCTAAAAATAATAACAATCTTTTAATAATTGAGCTCGGAAAGTTAAAAACGTGGGGTCTAAACACAGTTTTTCTAGGAAGTTTAAGATCGACAAGTGATACTGGTCTTATAGTTTCATGTGTTGCGGATCGTGTAGCGATATTTATGTTTTGATTTAAAGCCTAACCTTTGCGTTATTGAAGATTAAAAAATTGAGCCGTCGCCGTTGCGTTTTCCCGTCTTGCGATTAGCCGTCGTTGTTTATCTTTGTTATGGCCAAAAACCATTGCCACTTTAGGCCCGCGGTATTATGCGCTATTTTGTGCCATATTTCGAAGCGCACAATATGGAAGCGCGCCGGACTTCTAACCCGAAGGTCTAAGCTCTCCGGGCGTGGATGAATTTTTTATTTTCTCTTGATATTTGTTTTCTTATATTGTGAAAAATCTTATTATAATGGAGCTAGGAAAGTTTAGAACGGAGGGTATATACTTACTCGTTCGGAGAACGGGGCATCTACTAAGTCTACTAGTAATAATAATGGCGCTTAAATAACGCTTTCCCTTTGTAGTAAGCTCAAAGCGCTTTACAGTTATTATTATCCGACAGGCACAATTGAGACAAACCTGGTACATTCTCAGCTTCATGGTAAAGGCACAAGGGAGCCAAGCCTGTTACATAGACATTCTCTGCATATAGTCGGGTACTCAATCGGCAGCTGATTGAACTGAGAGGCACTGAACAATCATTGTCGCTCGAGGGATTTCATCTCGGTCCGTTTTGGTGACAAGTCACGTATAACCTTCGTTTCAAAACCGACGGTGCTATCGACATTCCCACAGCGCCCCCAAATATTTTTTTTATTAATAATTAAATGGCCAAATAATGTATCAATTCAAAGTTTTTTTTCCTCCTTAAACTTCCCCTGTCACCGGGATATGATTCACTCACATTCCCATATACGTGTTTTAGTTATGTGTGCTTTAGTTCTATGAAGTCGATACATGCAAGTTACCACATTTGGTATCTTTTATTTTCATTGATCGGCTAATTAAAAATAACTGCGAAGATAACGGGGTATTCTCGATGCTCTGATAGTCAACTCACAGCGAATAACGAACTTAATTTATTATCAAAGATATAACTTTATACGACAAGGTTGAAATAGTATAGGACAGCGTGTCAATGTCAAACATGTATATATCATCTTGTAGTAGGAAATTAGCAGCTTTATATGGAATAAGGCGTAGTCAGGAGGAATGTCCCCAATTTGTATCCAACATTATCCAGTTCACACCATTTTGAACTAATTTTCAAAATGTAGCGGTCATTGATCTGTCAAGAAAAAAGCCCCCCCCCCCCTCCTTGAAAACCCTGGCTATGTATAAGTATAAGTTAAGTGAATAGTTAATTATCAAACAATAATTATGTAATTCATTAATTCATATGCAATTCATTTTACACTCGTAACATATCTACAAGAATTGCATATGATATTCATTTGAACTACTTTTAGAAAGTGTCAATTAAAGGCACTTATGTCTCAATCTCACTCACATTTTCATATAAGAGTTGTCTTTTCATTCACTTTAGTTCTATGAAGTCAATTAGAGTTATCGCTTAATGTGAACATGTATTCATGCACTTTACCACATTTGGTATCACGACCTTTTATTCCATTGATTAGCTCATTAAATATTACTGAGGGGATAACTGGGTATTCTCCATGCTCTGATAGTCAAGTGACAGCGAATAACATAGTTGATTAATTATCAAAGATATAACTTGATACAAAAAGATTGAAAGAATATTAAAAAACGGAGAGCCTATCAATGTCAAACATTTATATCATAGTATTTTAAAAAGGACAGCGTATCAAGGTCAAACATGTATATCATCTTGCGCTAGGAAAATAGCAACTTTATATGGAATAAGTCCCCCCCCCACATTTTTATCCAAAAGTATTTAGTTCACACCAATTTTAACTAATTTTCAAAATTAAGCGGCCATTGATCTGTCACGAGATAAGGTTGCCCCCTTAAAAATCATGACTACGCGCCTGCTTGAAGTTTAAGTTTAGTGAATTGTGAATAACCAAACATCAATAATTATATAATTGATATGCAATTCATTTATACTCGTGAATGCTCTATAAGACTTTTATATGCTATTCAGATGAATAACTTTTTGAATGGAATGTCCACTTGCTGGATGACGACAAATTATTTGATAGTTAAAACTTTTCCTTTAAGAAAAGGTAAGGAAATAGAGATTTAAAAGATCAATTAGCTAGGATGACGATATGACAGGGTCATAGTTTACTTTTTCAAAAACCAACTTTTTAAAGATTAACGGTAATAATTGTCGGAAGAACGAAACAGAATAACAGAATGCACAAAATTGTATAATTTTGAAACATACAAATGAATTTGTAGCATTAAATGACCAAGCATTTGGTATGAAAGTCCAAACCCGATATAATAAGGAAGAGAAGGCCTGGAACATGTTACGGATAAAACTATTTCAACCACTTAACAGAACGAGTGATACAAATCTGATTAAGAAATACATTGATGCGAATAAAGTTGTATACACAGGTATTGATTTATCTTCTGGCTAATTGCAATTCAGAGTTTACAGTATCCTATTTTTGTTATAATATTATAGCTGAATTAACTATAAACTACATCTCAAATTAAGGTCTGAAGCATTTTTTTAGGAATCTGCAACATATAAGATAATTATTGAATATCTTAAATATTAATTTTTTTTTGACAATATTATAATGAATATTTTTGTATTTTACATTTGGAATCTTTCTCATTGTATCTACAGTCTTTAAAATACTGACTCTCTAAAAGAACCAGACAATAAATAGACTAATGTATACAAACGACAACCTACCGATTTCACACGTTACGATTACGATGTTTCCCGGTGAATAAAACTGAATTAAATCAACTCAAAATCACACTTCCACAATCATGTTAAAATTATCCTTAGTCTACTACGCTGTCGACTGGAGTCTGGAATCGCTCATGGACTCAATGTGCACGATAGCAACAGAGTGACTTCCCCTGTCTCACATCCGGTGCGAGGAGACTGTGTACACCAGTGGGCGCGCATGTCGCGTGGCCAGTGTTGGCTGGAAGTGCTTGGAGAACTGATTATCATGGCAGATATCTTTACACGATATTTAGATATTTGAGTTATTGAATTGTTATCATATGCAATATCGTGAACGTGTCTCAAAGTCATAAAAACTGCTTCCTGTTATATACACCTTTTAACCCCCTTGTCACCAGGCTTTATGGCTTCTGCTGGCATTGTTTATTGAGCCCTGTTGACCTTTTATGTGATTTCTATTGGCTTTGCTTTTATAGTTGTAAAAATATCAATATATCTTGTTCGTTAAAGGTTGTATCGGAAAAATATAAGAGTGCGTTTTCTTTTTTCATTATTTCCTTCGATGAAACTTTAACTGTTCTAACTCTCTTTTAAAAAACAGGTATTCTACAATGTAGATTAAGGTTATTGCGTTTAAAGCTTCATTACGGTAAGTTTAATCACGATATTGGAAGTCGATTTTAACCAGGTTTAAATAATCAACAAGTGGTTAATCAAACAAGTCATACTGATTACTAGCACCTAGAGGCTATCGCCAATTGATTGTTGAATACTTTCAAATTTACGATGCGACACGAATCAATTGTTTTCAATGTAATTGTTTAAAGTGCTATTGGATACTTTGACAGATGAACATGCTGTTTTTTTCTAATGTTTTTTAGCGATAAAAACTTAAAATACTCCCGAATCGTTTGATATAAAGAGAAGTGGTTTTCAGCAGTTGCTAAAAAAATTATTTGAAATTGGTATTGCACCATTATGACCAAGCTGGTGTGATCATTAATCATCTCGCCTTGAAATTAAAGGTAAATGTTGGACATTTGATCACATTATGTCATAATTATTGACTTACTGCCCTTTGTAAACAATATTTGTCAATGAACGACACACAATAAACTGCTAACTAACATGCCAAATCATCTGTACAACTTCATAAACAAGTATCAAGACATTTACTCTGTTCTAGACTATGCACATGAAGTTTTTTGAGCAGTATATTTTATACTTAATGAATCGGGTGTTATAATGAATTTTTATCGCTGTATAATTTAAAAAAAACAAACTTATATAACACAAAAGAAACTCAACATATTTGCATATTTTGCTGTTCCATAATTGTAGTATAATAATTATGAAAAACTGAATCAATTGAAATAGCTAAAATACAGGTGTATTGATTTATCTTCTGGCTAATTATAATTCAGAGTTTACAGTATCCTATTTCTATTATAATTGTATAGCTAAATTAACTATAAACTCAATCTCAAAGTTGTTACTGTTCTTAATTATGGAATGTATTTGAGTATCCCGTAAAAAGAAATGCCATATTTTATCCACACCATACCCAAGAAGACGTTGTCAGTCAACCCACAAACAATGAAGTAAATACTATCATATTATTAAACATAGCTGGTCTATTAATAACTTTTATGATATAATTGTTCGCTTATCTTATACCATTTACAAAGTACCTAAATCAGAATACTCTTCTTAGCTATTTTGAAAATTTGTAACACATATTTTGCAAATATTAAGTTTAGAATACTGGTTTAATGGCAACAATTAATGTCGTATCCAATGGTTAAAAAACATGCACTGTGAGCACCCTCAGCCATAAAAGCATGAAGAAATAAAGGCATACGCATTGAAAACAGTTATAGCACGGAGAAATAATTTCATGTGTTGGATGTTACAGACATTTAAAAGGTAACACAACATAACATGACAATGGTTTGGTGTAAATCAGTATTGCAAATAAAACCGTTTTAATTATAATAGTTTCATGATTTCATAAGACATAATTAGTATTGCTTCAAGAACAATATTGTCACCATTTGCCTTTGGATATCTTTCTAATTAGTCAGCTTCAAAGCAGGTTTTGTGGATCCTTTACAGAAGCAGACATTCGAGTTTGCGATTGTAATGATGATTAATGGCATTCCTTTTTAGTGATGACCTTTATCTACCGACTGGTCGATAATGCTGAGTAATCAGATGACATTTCCTGTAATTCCCTGTGTAATTCAATATCACCTGGATACAAGACATAGACATGATATAATAACACCTAGAAACAAGAGACATACGCATATATGACACATGTTTACTTTAGCGTAATTGATCGATTTAAGCCTAATTCCTGTTTTAGACATTGTTGGACATTGATTTCATATATATATATATGCTGATTACATAGTTGTCTGTATATCCAACGTGTTATTAAATAGTTGGCTCGTAGATATATGTCTACTTTTTTCATTTTTAATAAGAATTCTTATTTCATGATTTGTATTGGATAAACAGTTATAAAACCATAACATCACAAATTGATATGACACGAGAACGATCGTGATTCCCATAGTGCCTGTTTTTAGCGAGTGCGTTTTACTTGTGTTTGATGTTGCTTATTTGAAATTAAACAACTAACTCGTATGAAGTTCAACAACTATCTAAAATCATATTTATTATTTGTTCAATTCGTAATGCAAAATAGAAAAGTGACCAGTCGTTTATAAGCACATTATTAACAATATCACTACGCTTACATCAAAACAGTAACTTGTTCAGCACATATGGGGGGCGGCTTGCCCTAAATAATCTTCATATCAAGTAAGTGGTGAAAAAATATGTAAGCTATTGCAAATACAATAATGAGTTGTTGCAATGTCTTTACGATCGACATCATAACGTTTCTAAACTATAATGTTTGTGGAAATGCAACAAACCAAGTATCACAGGCCATTAACACAAATAAATGCAACTCCGTGGTCTTTGCTGACTTTGGGCATGAATCCCATTGAAAATTATTTGAACAGTCTTGATCGACGGCTCCGTTAACGGGTTGGCCAACCTTAAAATCTCGTAAAACTTGAACATATCCCTGTCAATAATAAGATATTGTCCAACAACATTTAACAAGGAAAAAAAGACGTCACTGAGAGTAGTCCTATAGAAAGACATGTAACAATATGACATGTTTTATTATACATATTTTTGTGGTATATGATATTATTAACCCATCATGTGCATGATTCCTTCTTTCTGTAAATTATTTACAAGTGGTCATTAATGCCCCATAAAGCTACTCTTCGTCGCTCATTTACATGCATAAAGACTGATCTTATTGAACCAATTCAAATACTTACAATCTCATAAACACGATAATCGTGCACAAAATATTTTCCTCAGTGTTTAGGGAAATCCCAAAGTCCATTCACATTTATGTCTTCCCTGTCAATTTTTCGCACCAGCTTTTACAGAAAGTGTTTAGAAAGAGCATTTTGGTTCTTGGTTATAGGGTGCCATATTAAAGATTCCGTGAATGATAGAACATTCTTGATGTCTTACTTAGTAAATGGGTCACTACTGGATGTTTTGGAGGTAATGTAAGTTGATCAAAAGAAGAGTTTATGATAAGCATGGTAACTTTTACGTGTTGATAATTTGACCTAGACCGCAAGCTCGTCTATTATTTGTTTGACCTTCGATCAAATGATCACAACGTAAAAGTCAATATTCTATAAGTAATGAAAGTATCTTAATAAGATAAGATTCAGATTATGAATAAATCAGCTATCAATTATAACATGGTGTGTATACTTTTTATTGGAAGACTGTATATTTCACAGTGTTAAGTATAAGGGGATTATTTTGTATATAAACATCAACATAACAACTAACCCAGTGAGCTTGAAGTCAATAACCAATTTAAGGTTAATAACAATTTAACATTTATTTTAAATGCTTTAACTACCAAACCGTTTGAAATGTATAGTTTCATGCTTATTGATTTCTTTATAGTTGTATCTGAGCTTAAAATCAATTTGTAAACTTATAAAAAAGCTTGGCTAGAAGTGTTTAAAGGAAGTATGAGATACTTTCAAACTGTCATCACAAGAGTAAATTGCATATTAAAAGAAATCCCATATGGCGCAACTGATGATATATGTTCTATCTTGTTACACCAAGCTATTATTTTTCCAATTAACCATCTGATATATAGCAAATAAGATCAGTTGTATGACAATAAATATGTGGGCTGTTTTGGTTTGTCGCGCAACTAGTTTTATAAGGATCGAACGTAGTCTTACTTTAACATATGATATCATCTATGATTGAAAGGTTAGATATAAGACGAAAACTAAGCCTTAGTGTGAACATCTTGCTGAATATCATGTTTAAACGCAAGGGAGTTATGTTGTTTGAAAACTTCTTATGATGTTATACATCGTTTAATGCATATGCAACTAGTCTGTCGTTATTGTCACATGCGATTAAAAAGCCCTTGACTTTGGTTTATATTGCTAAACACTTCGTTTCGAGAGGCATTATACTTAACATTTCATCACAATGTTTTAATTCGAGTGATGATTTACAAAAAGGCATTTCCAGACATTAACAGGATGCAACCAACTCGTGGAAAGAAGGGCCTAATTCAGTAATCACACTTTCCCTTGTCTGAATAAGAACGAATTTAGCGTTGGTGCTATCTGAATGTAAATAAATAATAATTAACTTGTTACATAAACTATATAATATACTTTTAATAAGTTAAATCTAGTAACAATTTCCAGATGTTCATGTGTTTTAAAAGCTGTTTACTTTGTTCAGTCATTTAAACAAAAGAAACTATCGTACACATGATGAAACAGCGTTAACTACATATCAAAGGCAACTGACACTTAACCAGACTTTGAATTCGTCCTAGTTCCTAATGCTTTTTTCTTGTTAGGTCTGACCGTCTGGGCTGATTTATTTCTTAACCTTTTAGTGAAAACAAGGATGATGAAAACAAAATAAACGAGAACAGGTCAAAAGAAAAGAAAAGAAAAACTTTGACATTTCCCATCTCAAATAAAGAGACATTGACACTATATGATGAACTCGTTCAACTTATAAACCACTATTCAGCATAAACAACGACGTAATATGCCAAAGGTGTCTGCTTTGATATAGTTCATATAGTCTGATGTTTGTTGGCCACCTGTGAGCCGTCATGTTTATAAATAAACTCAAAGTTTACCTGGGGAACTTTTGGCACCCGGAAGTTATATTCTTCAAGGAGTTTTCTTATGTTGTAAGGTCAGTGTGCAAGTTAACTTTATTCTCTTTGATATTTAGTGTTTTTTTTTCATAAATGATTTAAATACTCCTTGGCAGATTGAAACGAATTAATAAATACGTCTCATCATCGTCCAATATTTTATTATAACTAATCTTAAATATGCTTGAGGCTTTCGACAGGAAATTATCCTTGTCAAATTGATTTTCTTTGATATTTAAAAGATATCGAATAATTACAAATCTAATTTCTATCAGTTTAGAATATTGTAATTAGATCAATTGTTGCAATGTATCTAAATTTGTTGGCCATCATCAGTAATGCTAGTAGACAAGTGATTGTTTCCTTGGAAAGGCCCTTACAATTACCCGTTTGTACTTCTGAGTTCCAATCTGTTTAACTTACAGTGTCTGGTAAGGATACAAAACAATAACAACATGAAGAAAAACAGATAATCAAAGCTGCACAATTTACTTAAAGACTTCTGAAGATGACGATTGACAGATAATTTGAAACACATCAAGAGTGTAGCCCTTATAGAAACAATTCTCACATCAATATAACCTGTAGTTGTAGTTTCTTTTAAATGTTATACTTATTAACAATGAACCCACTGCAGTAACATAATACATGTTCTTGACGTTTTTACATCCTATTTACAACTGCTGTCCTCGTTAAACACGAGATGATCATACACAAGTTAAAAAGGTCGCCGACTTATAACTCTGCATTAGTGAAAATTATAAAAAAAAATCATTTAAACATGTTAAGACGGTCATAGTCATGGAAGAGAAAGTTCTTATCTTGTAACAATCAATGTTATTGATCATCAGATAACATTGTTGCAACATTGTTGCAATCACGGCCTAAATCAAATAAAAACTCGTCAATGACGCAAGTGGTGATGACAAACACGAACAAAAAAGATAAAACCCCAATTTGATCTTATAAATCAAAGAAAGGCAAAGTAATCATTTGCGCATGGAAATGGACCGACAACAGTGAGATATGTTGTAAAAGTATAACTAGTGATGGGTAGCCGCTCATCTGTCACCTGAGGGGAACGATCTGTCTCCTTATCTTCTCATAAAAGAAAAAAAGAACAACGCGTAAGGACCTTCCAAACTCATCACAAGGATTCTGATCAAGGAATTCATCTCTTATCAGGTTCTGAAATGTTCTTCTGTCTTCCTTTTCTCGTGGAACCAAGCTTGTCTATTTTTAGTATTCACCAGCTGCGTGGAGCGAGTTTGCTTGCTTACCCAAGAATATCAATATTGATTTTTGTCAAGGAATAAGAGTTTCGTATGATTTGGACAGAACTCTCTCATATAACCGTATTTGGTGGGGGATCAGACACATCGTGATAGGAACCAGTTTTGTTTAGATATAAAAATAGCATATAATTCAATAAAAAGGCTTGTGCTTTTCCTTTTCCCGGTCTTATGACAATATACAGCTGGGGTTAACGAAAGTAGACTGTCAAAAAAGGAACAGAAAACATACACGACAAGTTTAAGATTTTTTTCTTGTCCTGAAATCAGGTTATGTATTTGTAAAGCGTGTCATCTCTCAACTCTAAGTAAAATATGAATTTTGTTCTTTTAATAAAATAATGTCAATCAAACATAAATAATTAAAAAAAATATAAAGATGAATAAACCATTTATTTGAAATGGGGGGGGGGGACCTTGCATATTACTAAATCAATGTCCACGAAGCAGTCGAAATGGTTGAGATTAGTTTAAAATATTGTACATTAAGAGCATTTAAAAAAATCTCAAATGGAGGGGGAATTCCCCCACACTTCCTGGCTACGCACCTGGTTCAGAGTAAACTAGAAACACTGTACTCCTAGTAATGAGTACAACCGACCACATAGTTTGTGACCAACCTGTATATCAAACCTTT
>JAUUEB010151231.1:0-14415 GCA_032362205.1 Clione limacina
TGTTTCTAGTTATATATTTTGTTTCCTATCTATGATCGTTCTACATGGTGTTCTTTTTACGGAGAATCTTCCAATTCATGTTGATAGTTTTTTACATGGTGTCGTGTTTGTACTCTATCTGAGTACTCATGTTTCTAGTTAAGTAAGTACCCCTGGGTTATTAACTATAACATGAACATTATTTTTTAAATACTTTAATGCTTATGGTATGTTGGTTTACAAAGGTTAAACAATTATGAAGTACATTAACCAGATACTTATTTGATAACTTTAAAAAGAATATATTGTTGATTACAACTAAGATATCTCTTACGTCCTGGATCTAACCTAACAATTCCATCCAATTCAAAACTTGGTGAGCTGATTACACGGTTATACATGCATCAGACAAGGTTGCTATGAGAACTCATCTGGAAATAGAGGTTTTAACTTAGTTTTTTGACTCGTAATTGGTCTAACATAACTGTGAACTGTCTGTAGTATTTACAAGCCATGCTCATCATTTATTTACAGTTGACATTTGCAGAACATAATTTGTCTTCTCTTAGAGGGACAAACACGTTTCTAGTGACTGCTCTGTGAATTGTTTGACATTGCATTATAAGCCGGTTGATCTTGGATTGATAACGAGTGATATTATCTTGCTTAAACGTTTTCCATTGAACTGAATACTATGATTTCAGATTTAATATAATGAAGATTACTTACATAGCGCATTTCCATAGTAAGAGACTTGCTCAATGCGCTTTACAATATATTTCCCCGACATGCAACGAAGATAGACATTTAGTTTCAGAGACCATTCACTTCGACGGAGACACACATGTACATTCAGAGTATACAAGGATTCGACCAGTTAAGCGTCAGCGAGTAAACTATACAATGCCTACAAATCAGGTACCCATATATACTGCTGGGTAAACAGGCGGAAACACGATAGCAAGTTTTTCACCATGAAAATTGTCACATTGCGGGGGTCGAACACACAACGCTTTAAGGCGGCAGGATCTTTAGTCCGATGCCCTAACCACTCTGTTTTTCACGTAAAAACGTATGTATTTTCTCAGGTTCAGAAATATCCTACACAATAATCACTTGACAAGTTTTCGAAGTTAGATAGAAAGATCTGGTACATGATATGATAGTCACTATTTATGGCTCGTATATAGCGCATTTTCAGTCATAAATCTTATTCAATACACTTTCGATGCAACAGGTCAAACAGAGACACCCTTGTATGTTCTCAACTCCCTGAGAAGTATACAGGGTAGATGCATGTTAGGCATATCACTATAACAATGTTACATAAAGTTGTTTGATCGGATACACATTTCAATATATGTGTGTAAGGAAAATGTTGTTATAAAAATGATTCTGATTGGATTCGAACTAGCATCATTCTGGGGTACGAAAGCTTGGCGAGAAGGTAATGACATTTTAAGAAATCATAGTTATGCTATAAAAGAAGTGTATTTATATGTTGATTCATTAAACAGACTCTATTATTAAATATGATTAAATAAGAATCGCTAATCATAATTAGTTACTTATTACTTATCCACCAGAACGCATCTTTCAAAGGATTTCAATCTTTTAAATTCCTTGTGTATTTTCACCCAAGTGGTTCTTGATAAGAATGAGGCCAATGTGTTTTCATTAATAAAATCCATGATTTAAAATTTTAACAAATATGTTTTTATCTCGCACATATTATAATGAGATCAAATAAACTTGAAAGCAACGATCTAATGATGTTCACTAAGATTGCAACATCCGGGCTTAAAGTATTTATGACAAGCTCATACTTCAGTCGTGTCCCCATAAGATTGTTTCAATCCTTCTTATTGACCCCATATTTTTATCCAAAAGTATATAGATTATGTAGACGTACTTCGCATTGCAAATGCCATGAGACAGGTAGTAAATAGACAGTGAATTAGAATGTTTGAGACGAATCAATTCCCCCGACAATCCTTTAAAATAAGATTAATGATTCTTAATCAAATATGAGTCGGGTGTCATGACCTAGTTGTGTCACGTGTCGTTCATTTTGACGACCGGTTGACCCGTCATTGTACTAAGCTTCCATCATGAGTTTTCTTCGGTTGCCATGGCAATCGTGAAACGATTCTTTTCTAAACTCAGATCAAAGGTTTTTGTTCTCACATTCGGGGCGATTCTTTTTAGTAATCGATTTTAAAGTCGTTCATTATAACAAGGCGTTTCTTACTTCCGGTTGTTAATTAAGTCGATTAAGAGACATCTTCATGGTTGATTTTTTTTATTAATATAAATGTCTATTTAGTGATTTACCGCATATCACATTTTATATTAGATCTATGAACCAGAAGAAGTGTATAGTTCGCTCAGATATATCACACAACCGCAATGAATTACAAAGTGCCTTACTTTTTTAGTATCAAACTTTAAATTTCGGGTACTTAATGTCGATCACTCTGTATCACATCATTTTTTTACGCATAATTCTAGGCATGCTTCACAACGATTAATGTAGAATGTTTATATTCTTATAGTCGACTCAATATTCTAGAAGGTTTTGTAATGGTTTTCTAGTTGCTAGGTCATTCATAAATCCCATTTTTTCCATGGAATATATTAGGGTTTGAACATCCTTATCATCAATTTTATGTTTTTATGTTGACGGCAGACGCGTAGCCATAGAGGAAAGTCTTCTCCCCATTTGAGAGAGAAAAAATGCTCTAAATTTGCTCCATTTTAACTAAGCTCAAAAATTTCGGCCATTGGTATAATATGCTCTCAAATGCTCTAAATTTGAATAATTTTAAAACTATTTCAAAAATGTCGGCAGCTTCGCGGCCATTGCTTTGATAATACCCATGGTTGTCCTCCCGATTTTTAACTAATCTAAAACATTTCGGCCATTGGTTTGATAATATGCTCTTAAATACTCTTAATTTGAATAATGTTAAACCAATATCAAAACTTTTAGCAGCTTCGCGGCCATTGTTTTTTTGTTGTCCTCTCCATTTCAAAATTCTGGCTACGCGCCTGGTTGACGATTGACGTAGTAAACAAAAACATGCATAGAAATGTGATGAAGAACATTAAAGGTATGAATCATATTTTAATAAAAGGGAATCTAGTAGTTATAATTGTTTAAATGAAATGTGTGTCGGTATTCGATTACGTAATTTCCATCGGGATACATTGGACATAATAACAATTACAATGAAATGATTAAGCTTTCTAACTATTTACATACAGTGTTATTTCACAAGCAGCATAATGTTTTTTGTTCGATATGAAAAATAAATAGATTTTTGAAAGACAATTCATACAATAGCTTTTTAGAACAATTTAAATGATTTTAAATCAAAGATAAATGTTCTTGTGTTGCTTTGGTAGTCCTGAGTATCTAGCAGCATGGTTCTATTTATATATCAACATAAGTTACACAAAACGCCATAAACATATATTCCATCACACAAAATTATCCCAGTATCTTTAAAGAAAAGTCCAAGTGAAAGGTTAAATAGCGGCAAATCCCTTAATCGTTACACAGATTTTTGAAAAGGGTTTTACACTAAATCACCCTACATTGCAACTAGGGAAGGAAAACAAATATCAGAAATGTCGTCATATTGATTTTCGTCACTTTTTCCGAGAAAACTAATCAAGGAATTAAAGAGTGAACAGGGAACGTCGCCGAAGGAGAAAGAGGTTGATTAAAGAAATTAAAGAAATGACGGGTAAGAAGATAAACCAATACTACGAGCTGGCTCTAGACTAATACACTTGGAAACCATTACATCTCTAGGGAGATATAACTTTCGAGGAAGTAAGTATTATACCAACGATCTAGCCTGATTAATGTTGATTTGAGTTTGCTACTTTTACACAGTTATATGAAAAAAAACTGCACCAAGTGAACTAAAACGAGTATGGCTTAAAACGAGTTAAAATAAAACTAGAAGGTTTGAAATATAATTTTGACCCATAATTAGTTTCAAGCGATTAATATATACTCCCATTTTGACACAAACTAAAGACAAACAAACATCTTGAAGACATTACTCAAAATTATTTTTTAGGTTAGAAGATCTACAAAAGACAGTTCCTGTAGAACATTTTTTTCTTTACTCAGGAACTAGATATCTTCAATGAGATCTTGAAAAGTATATCCCCAACGCTCAGTTCTTAAGAAAACTAGAAAAAGGAAAACACAATTTAAAAGGTTAGAGCTGTTCAAAACACACGATAATGTATTTAGCCGATATTCATTGCTCATTATACGGTGTGACCTGAGTTAGATGGCTGATAGAGGCAATCAAAATCCACATTTTTGGAAAATACATAATTAAAATGATGAATTTGTAATCTTTTTTGTTTCTATAATCTATTTAATATTGGCACATTCTATTGATCTTAAACATACATCTATGGCACACAATCAATTAGTTGCGTTCATACATTCTGAGTAAACTATTGTATCATTCAAATTTGAAGTTCACTATAACTTGACTTACCCTTTCTTTGTAAGGATCAGTACCCCTGACCTTTAGTTGGGCTTGTGAACGGGCGCGTAACATTTCTCCAAAAGTTGAAGTTTAAGATTACAATTTGGAATCCAACACCCGGAATAAAACTTACTTATGCCATAACATGTTCACTATTAGCTAAAAAGGGAGTACCTGTCTTAAGTTTATTAGTTCATCCTTGAACAACAAACAGTTTTATAACACTGGAATTAATCGATGCACTCTGCTTTCTGTTATCACACTTCCAAGAAATAAATGTAATTAAAATGAAAAGTTTAATAACGATTCAATTTTGTTTGTCCCAGATGGATGTTCTGAGAGTCAGTGATCAACAAAAATGAAATCCGACGTAATTCCCTTCAGTCATATCTTTCTTGCTAAAATCCTTCTTTTCCAAGAAGAAAAAAATGAATTAAGTTTTTATGAACATATCCCTTCCGTGTTTGTCGTTTTTATGAACATATAGATATCTTAGATTTTTGTGAAAATCAGTCGTTTCTGTTTCTTGGAAACATGCCACATTTATTAGGATTCTTCCTTCCTCGATGAGATAAATAATCAATGATGATATGTCACCCAAAACACGATAACCACTTACGCTTTCGCTTATGTGGTTTCTAAGATACTTTAAAAGATAAATGAGAGTTTATATCTACTATTTATGACAGTTTGATTTAGCGTTTGTCTACACAAATATTACCAACTGAAGTATATCTTTGATAAGAATGAAAATGCGTTGTCTGCGGCCCAATCTAACGGTTTGGACTAAAAGTAAAAGTTTCAAATCTTAGACTTAGATATATGTGTATGTTTTCTGCCAACTGGTAAAACATAATAATAATCGTCTGGTTGGTTTGTTGGTTTGTTGGTTTGTTGGTTTGTTGGTTTATAGTTGATATGTTAGTTGATTAATTGGTTATTTGGTTAGTAAGTGGGTTCGATATTTGGTTGGTTAGTTTGTTGGTTAGTTTGTTGGTTAGTTTGCTGTTTAGTTTGTTGATTAGTTGGTTGGTTAGTTGGTTGGTTAGTTTGTTGGTTAGTTTGTTGGTTAGTTTGTTGGTTAGTTTGTTGGTTAGTTTGTTGGTTAGTTTGTTGGTAAATTTGTTGGTTAGTTTGTTGGTTAGTTTGTTGGTAAGTGTGTTGGTTAAATTTTGGTTAGTTTGTTGGTTAGTTTGTTGGTTAGTTCGTTGGTTAATTTTTGGTAAGTGTGTTGGTTAAATTTTGGTTAGTTTGTTGGTTAGTTTGTTGGTTAGTTTGTTGGTTAGTTTGTTGGTAAGTTTGTTGGTTATTTTATTGGTTAGTTTGTTGGTTAGTTTATTGGTTAGTTTGTTGGTTAGTATGTTGGTTAGTTTGTTGTTTAGTTTGTTGGTGAGTTTGTTGGTGAGTTTGTTGGTTAATTTGTTGGGAAGTTTGTTGGTGAGTTTGTTGGTTAGTTTGTTAGTTAGTTTGTTGGCTATTTTTTTTGTAAGTGTGTTGGTTAGTTTGCTAGTTAGTTTGTTGGTTAGTTTGTTGGTGAGTTTGTTGGTTAGTTTATTGGTTAGTTTTTAGTCCATTGGCTAGTTTGTTGGTTAATTTGTTGGTTAGTTTGCTTGTTGTTGGTGTTTGTTGTACGCCTTTTGTTCAACAAAAGACATTAATATTATTGTGTATGAAAACCAACATCCCGACGCCAAAGAGTTAACCAGTCAAGAGTTGCAGCAAATAATCGACACTAGCGAAACTTCCATGCGCAAGGAAGTGACATTGGGCCGAGATCACAAGTTTCTTAAACCTTAAATACAATTTCCCGAGACAAGGCAATGAGAATTATTTATGAGGTATAACAAAACGTTTAATCCGTTATTTTGAATTATGTGTGTTTGTGCAAGTATTCATAACCAGTTTATTCAATTATGTTTTTGCAACACGCACAGAATGTTTCTAAAACTAAAAAAAATGAGTACTCGTAGAGAGTACTACCCCGATCACCAGACACAAAGGGACATAACTCTGTCAAAATTGTTTTATTTTCAAAATATTAAATTCCAGCTTTTAGGGACACGTTAATTAATCCTCTGTGCAAAATTTCTATTTCTATCTTTGACAATGGCGCAAAAAATTAACAAAGACATTTTTGATAATATAGATAACTCCTCTTTGCGCCTTGAAGTTATTTGACAAAATATGGTGCTGTCGCGCCTGGTCCTTAAAAAGTTCCTTAAATCAATTGTCCATCTACTGCTGGGAACCATGTCTAAATGTCCCCAAAATATATGTTTTTGTTATTTAATTGTGGACCCAATAATGACCTTTTGATCTGCCAGTAATCAGGAGCGTAAGAAGTTAAATACTTAAAGACCCTTTTGAGTTTAAACTCTGAAAATGATCCAGTACCTTAGAATTGTTGTTTAAAGAGGATTGTTTCTAGCACCATCCGACTTAAAAAGAACCATATGTACTGTTATCAGGTTTAAGGACAAATGGCCTGCTTGAACAAAATCTGTTGTGACTTAAGTGTGTGGTCACCTATTGTTAGTTTTGTGTTGAGAGAGTTAAGACTCAGAGAAATATGAAAGTATTCCTTATATATTATGGATCAATTCTATTGGATTTCTTTTTTTCTGATCTTTTTACAAGTAAAATTAACAGAGATAATAACTATATTCTTAGAAAAGAATGAAATACATCTTTTTGGATGATTTGTTTTCTCTTTTTTTAGAGATAGAAATACCAATTTTGATTAAATAAATGTAGGTAGTGTGCAACTTAAGCTATATACTTTTGTATTTTATACTTGATGCATCTCCCCAGAGTGACTGGAACAAGGCCACAGTAAAAATAAATTTAAGCCAAAAAATAGATAATTCGTGGGCTGCCACCGCACTGTAGACAGTTATGTGTCTGTATCCGGTATGTTTCAATGAAAAACACATAATAAAAGAAAAGATGAGAGGGTATTAAGTAGCTTTTGACAGTCTACTGCGCAGTCTCAGTTACATCTTGTGAAGCTGAAAAAGTTTTCAGAGCAATGAAATTCTAGAAATTTTTCAAAAACAATGGGAGATGAGAGACTGACAGGTCTGACAATCATGTACATTTATCCTGACATTGAAGAAGTAATCAAGCTGTTAGCTGATTCAAAGAAGCACAGCCATGATTTTGTTCATTAATTATCTTTGCCAATGAAGGTATTAAGATGGCAGATTGGTTTTCATATTCACCATTCTTTGTTTCTACTTTTTTATGATGCCAGACTTACTTTTCATTGCACTGAAAGCGTGGTGATTAACCATGGCGAGTCTCACAGAGTCTACTTTTGAAGGTCTCCAGAGACAGTGCGGAAGTTGTGTTGTTGTCTAGCAGGTTCCAGTCTATGATTGATCTCACGAAAAGAGAGTTCTTATAAATGTCTGTGCTGGTTGTTGGAGCTTTGTAGCACTTATTGTTCAATGTTTGATACAGGTGAATTCACTTATAACGAATTCGCTTTTAACGAATTCTCAGATATAACGAACAAAGTAAAAACTACCTTTATATATCCCTCTTCGTATCATTAAAATATATTTCTTATATCGAACTACGATTTCAAAGACATCGCTTATAACGAACAAAAATTTAAGAAACGGTTAAGCAAAATCAATCGGGAGCCGTGATGGTCTAGTGGTGAGCGTACTCGACTCTCACCTGAGAGGTAGTGGATTCGAGCCCTCGCGTCGCCACATGTCATTTTCGGTAATACCTTGGGAAAGTATTGTCATCCTATTTCCCACTTGGCGCTGCCCTGCGGCGACACGCAATGACCTAATAAATCATTGTAGAAAAAAGTGCCCTCATGGGACAAAAAAAACCTTCGGTGAAAATAAATATTATATTATTATATCCAAGAGAAAGACGCTCATGTTAAAAGAGAAAGAGAATATATTAAAAGAAGTGGATGAAAAGTCACGGACAAAAGGGGAAATATGACTCGGATTTCAACTTCCCCTGATTTCAGAGTTTTTATATAACAGACATTTCTCACTGTCCCAAGCAATTTGTTATAAGTGAATTCACCTGTACTGTTAATATCTTTTTAATAATCTGCGATTTCTTGAAGGCAGCCATAGTTACACGAAATGACTATAGACTTGCCGGGCCCTATTGAGCTATTGCAGCGCACCTAAGCTTTTAACAGCCAATTAACATACATAAAATGGTCAAAATTTAAAAAGGCTTTTTCAAAACAGAAAATGTAACCATTTTAGAAGAGAAATAACACAACAAAACCAATAAACTTAAACATTTTAAAAGATAAATCAGGCCAGAAAGAGGTCAACTACCCCTTTTTTACATCAGTCAAGCGGGCCCTATTACCGCGCAGATCGTTTTGTTTCCGCCAAAACATTATGAGTTATGAAATAAACACACATTGGGCAAATGTTTTAAGATGCAGTTATCAATTTTAGATGTTTTAAAGCTTAGACTCCCCACAATCCCCTGCACTTTTCATTCACTGCGTCCATTGATGACACCGCTATTTTTACACATCGATGTGTTTACATTTCCTTCTGCGCTGTAATAGGGCCTGAGGCAGTAGGCTTAGGGAGATGTGTGTGTGGTGTGTAATTTGGACAGCCTTCGCCAGGGGCATCTTGATCTTGATTGAAACATCGATGAAACTAATTGTGGCATATAAATCAACGAAGGTGTGCGCAGCTATTTGAGTAGGGTCTTGCATTTCAAAAAATAATTTTCCTCTGGTCCGATTATCGATTCAAAATGTTTCCCTGAGTCCGAGTTCATTTACATGCTGCATTTGCAGATTCTCTTATATAGAACATCAGGGAAGTACTAGATCTTTTTAAAAAGAAAGTAAATTCGCGGAAAAAAGCATGTACATTTGAGGGAAAAATCTCCCAAGTTGAAAATTTCCCCTGGGTCCGAAATCAGACGCCCTTTTGAAATGCAAGCGTAAGGTGAAGGCCGGGTCAGTTTTGAAGGGACTTGAAGCCAGACGAGGATGGGGCTAAATTCACCTCTCTGAATCCCCTACACGGCCCACCAGGTATTTTTTTGAAGTCAGCCCTAGCTCCAGGATACTTAAAAAATAAGAAATGGAACATCATCAAATTACAATTTCTGAAGTTGAATTTCCACATCAGTCTCTAATTAAGTACATTTCATTGCGTTTTGCTGCCACAAAAAATGGCATTAAACAGATAATTTGGTCATAAATGAGTAAATAAGATGAGACATAGTCTGCTTAGGCTACAAAACAAATTTCCAAATTATTTTCTTTATTTCAACAATTGTTTTCTACAGCTCTCTGCTGCTGGATTTTACTTCAAACCAAGTACTGATGCCCCAGACAATGCCTGTTGTGCTTTCTGTAACAAAGAACTGGATGGTTGGGAGCCTGATGATGTTCCTATGTGAGATATTGTTCCATAGTACAATTTGATAGTATTTGAGCAATCTTAAGGTTTTATTGTCTTCCTTGCATATTATTATAAGAAATTAAAAAAATTCTTGTTTGCCAACAGTTGACACCTCATTAAAACTTTTCCTTGTCAACTGGTCAAAGGACTGCTAGTTTAGAAAGATAAGTTAACATTTATAAATATACAGATAACACAAAAAGAAATTAATTAATTATTTTGTTGACTTATTTTATTTGTTTTGTCCATGTCCTGCATTTTGTTTTAAAGAAATATCCAGGTAAACAGGAAATATAACATTTAAAAACAAATTTCACAGTTTTATATTCTTAAAGAAGAGAAGGGTCAGAAATTAGATTATGCCCAGAGTTTGAAAACAATTCTCAGTGTCAGGTCTAATCTTGTTTGCAAAGTCAGTTGATGATTAGAATAACAATTATTTATTTATTGTAAGCTTAAATAAAGAAGAAAGAGACACAATGTAAATTTTGTCTGAAATGGCTAAAATGTATTATAAAAATGTTCTTTTCTTCTTACAGGCAAGAACATAAAAAGCACTCACCAAAGTGTCCTTTCTTGGCCATGAGGAAACCTCTGGAAGACCTGACTGTTCAAGAGTTTATACGATTTCTTATGAACATATCAAAATTCAAATCAGTAAGAATAATGTTCTTTTCTTTTTGATTAGCTGCTTTCTGTCAAAAAATAGCAAACGTTTCTGTTAAACAAACAACCATAAATACGTTCATTCATGCTGATTTAAGTGAGTTTATTCCTTTTGTTAAAATCCAATATTTTTTCTAAGATAGCTATAAAAAACATCAACAAAACAAACAACGTGTCCCGACAGGTTTGTTGAAACATGTATCTACAGTACATTGTTAGGTTGTGCAAGGTTGCCACATTCTACAGGCCTCAGGAAGGGTTAGTCTAAAACTAAAAGCAGCCCTCTGCAAGATGTCTTCTAAAACCATCCCTCGGTAAGGGTTTCTTAAAAAGCACTCAGTAAGGCGGATCTTCTAAAAACAGCACTCAAGGGCTCTCAAATTTCTGTGGCAACCATGGTGTGTATTGTCAATGCTAAATAAGAGAAATGGTACTTTATTCGCTAACATTGTTTTCAATTGTATTAACGAGAACCTGATCTCTGGGGAGATGCATATCGTTGTGAGTCTGACCCATGGTATATGTGACTATACAATAATGGATGATGATGATGAATTGTTTCAGTCTTTTGAAACATTTTTGCTATAATTTATCCTTCGATGTCCCTGAATTATCACATTACATTGATAATTTTGTCATAAATTCCGTTTAAACCAATTCCGCTTAATCACATGCAGTTTAAACAAGTTTTACTGTAATTAGAACTATTGATAATTTGATGTCCTTAGCCCTTAGTTGTCTCAAGCTTCTTGAGTTAGCAGTCTCTACTGTAAATAATGGTGTCTTATCTTGTGTGTTTTTTAACAATTCATCACGGTTTTCAAGCATTGTGTTTATTACATGATTTGTTTATTTCAGAACAAATGTTTTGAAGTCAAAATGAAAGAGCTAGAGGCAACAGCGACAGAAGCACGGGAAAATGTCAGGGAGGCATATGAAGTATAGTGCAATAATTCAAGATTTGAGACATTTAATGACTGTTAATCATAACCAATGTATTTGCTTAAATGTACATATGTATTAATAGAAAGGAAAAAAATGAAATATTTAGACTATTGGAGAGTCCAAAACAATAGTTAACTTTCCTGTTTCAACCCTGGAAATTCCTTTTTTGATTAGAAGGAATATACTTCACAGATCAAGAAACCATTTCTTCCAACTTCAATCAAGCAAATGTAATGCATACAACACACACATTATTTTTGAAAAATAATGATAGTGATAGTGCACTCCACATGCAATGGATTTAATCCTTGGTTGTGACACACATTTTGATAATATCAATTGAATTAATGTTTAGGTCTGAGGGTATTGCTTCTTTTCTGTTAACATAGAACTGAAGTCCTTTCCATTGACAAAAGAAAACTGCTGAATATGTCTTTATTGAGGCTGTATTGTAATATACTTGTCTGATGCCATAGAAATATATTTAGCGCTTAAATGACCTCTTTCGAGTTGATAGCGCTGTAAAACCTCACATAAATAAATAAATTAATGTTTATCAGAAGCCAGTAAATGAAAATAAAATATGATGGATAATTTTATTTGTTTCTGGTCAGTTTGTTAGACAATAGGGAGGGGAGGGTTCATTGATTATTTTTTCTAAGTGTAGAATTGTATATTTGATACTTTTGATAACTGATGAAGTCAACTAACACGGTACATTTTCATTTGGTATTTTAATTGTATTTGATTTTTGGACTGTCTTTAATGTAAATAAATTAAATTTGTATACATAACAGCACTGTTTTTTATTTTTATGTCATCATTTTTTTGATTTAATCTTTCATGCCTCCCATTATTATCTCACTAGACCTGGTAACGATTTGACAGGAATAAACAATAAGCCGATTTTACAGTAGAAACTCGCATATCTGTACCACTTATGCTGTACAGGTGAATTCACTAATAACAAAATTGCTTTTAACAAATAATCAGTTATTACGAACAAAGTAAAAAACTACCTTTAAATATCCCTCTTTGTACCATTAAAAAGAAATACTTATAACGAACAAGAATTAAAGAAATGGTTGAGCAAAACCAAGAAATGGGAATCAGTTTGATCACGACAGCTTTTTCAAAGTCTTCTGATGCAAAGATGTAGACAAGGATTTGTTAGTCTCGGTTTTTTCAAGCTAGGGCAATGCATGCAGAGATCAGATGATGTACATTGGAGGAAAAAGTGGAAGAACTGGCCAATTTTAACAAGTTCCCCTGATTTCAGAGTTTTTATAAAACAAACATTTCTTTGTTCCCCAAGCAATTCGTTATAAGTGAATATCACATGTATATAACTAGAAATAATATTAAATGTTGCAGACACTGGTTCCTTTGTGTTTGCTTGCTTTAAGATTTTAGAAATTTATGACTCTTTAAAGCATGTTCTTTGACAAAAGAAAGACAATGAGTATTGACTTGAATTTATTAAGTTTAAAATTCAAATGAAGTTGTTCATATCATTATTACTAATACACACACTAGATAACTGATAAAAAAGAATGAATCCATGATAATTGATAAGTCCCAGCGACCCCAGTGTCAATTATATGATGAAGAGATAGGGAAGACAGAAGTTAAAATGAAAATAGTTGAGAAATCAGGAAGAGCTATAAAAGGGATACATATAAAATCCATTCCCTTTCCTATCACAAGTGTTAACGTTGGTGAACCATCATGCAACACATATACTAGGGGTGTCAAGCACAACACAGGTTTAACAAATAAGACATAGGTTCAATACTACTTGACCACACGACTCAGGCATATAGTAATGACACTCATCATCTACGTTTATAGTCCTTTTCCATGTTGCATGGGTTAGACTTCACAATGAACAGGTATTGTGGCCCTGGGCTTGTCTTTGATGTAGCCTCTTGGCTGTGCATGAATATAGCATGGTCATCACTGGTTCATATGACAGTGTCACTGAAGCTGTCAAAATAATTCACACCCCTGCAGACCGACTTATGAATTGGAAAACAGAGTGGGGACACAACTCGATGAAAGTGTCATCACCTGCGAGTAGGAACATAACAAATGTGAACAGTCCCATACTTGGGCAAATTTATATTTTCTTAAAAGTTAAATAAAATTTGTGGTGATGTGCACACTAGTTTTCTTTTGAAGAAGATTTCAATATGAGTCAAGAAATTGATCATTTTCTTTTTACATAAACTTTCTGTTTTAAGATCAAAGAATCTTCTGGCTTGGTGCAGACTAGTGGTTGGCAAAATCGATACTTAGACCCTTGATCTGTTCATCAATTCTCAGTCCACCAGCTCTTGATTTTTGATATTTAGCCAGTTTGGTCCATTCTTTCAGTAAGAATCTGGGTATTACCAGAATGTTGAATGTACCGTAGAATCAAAATTTGGGTTTGGGTATTACCAGATTGTTGAATGTACCTTAGAATTGAAGAATGCACTCTTGATTTTTAACTGCTGAGAATCAAAGACAAAAATTCTCTTGTATTATAGGGTATTAGTAGCTCCTGTCCATTGCGGAAAATTAAGTGAAAGGAAAATATAGTTTCATCGTATATATTTGGTTTTTTGATATATTATCTATGTTAGTCTGGCCAGGGGGTACTAAGGTATCGAGACACCCTGTGGGTGTTTTCGTTAAGTAGTGGATAGCACTGTTGTACCACAGTGGTGGATCCAGCATCAAAATTTTGGGGGGGGTGCAAACCGTCTTGCAATACAGATTTCAACTGAAAAAACGAGTTTAGGCTTTTTTGGGCATTTTTCTTCTCTTATCACCTCACACTTCACATAAATTTTCTTTTGGGGGGGTGGGCACCCCCCCCACAAAAAAAGAAAAAAAATTTGGGG
>JAUUEB010151342.1:0-14415 GCA_032362205.1 Clione limacina
TGTTTTAACCACCCCCCCCCCCCCCCCAACCCTCTATAAGTCTTGGTTGGTTCGATCAATTCTAATATTTCAAAGAAAAACAATATGAGTATTCGCAGTCTAATGCATTTTACATTTCTAGATTTTTTTGGGTTAAAATATCTCTTAGAGAGTTCTTACGCGAATATCTTTATTAATAAGTCAGTTGTTTTTAAACAGGAGTTCTCTTATTTTCCTTACATTTGCCCTATATATAAGGCAACACGCTGTAATGATAACTGGTATATACTCTCGTCCATGACTCTACTTACATGATATTCTTGTCCAACAACGCATTGATGAGGTTATTGTAGTATTGGACACCAGCTTCATTGATGTAATCAATAGTGCCATTGGGTAGGAGTCTAGGCCATGAGATGGAGAACCGATAATGACTCACCTACAAGAGCACAAAAACGAAAGCTGATTGTAAATTCACGTTGAGGTTAAAAGTTCATGTTGTATGTTTTTTACGCCATTCAGAATACAAAGGGTGTATTAAAAGGCAGGGCTCACATTTACATCACGACAAAGAACTGAGCCAGTGGACAGTGGTAGAAAACATGTTGAAAGTTGAAATGGCCGGTTTCAAACCCGTGCCTTCTCGTATTTTGTCCAAGGTCACTTCGCCTGCCTTTACAGTTAAATGATGACAAGCAAACTCTTTGTTTAGTGAGTCTATTTACCTTCTTTTCACCGAAAGCTAAATAATATGAGTGCGGCCTGAAAGCTTTTTCTTTGTTCTTGTCAATTGAACTAATCTCGTGATTTTGTGAGGGCATTTTTTTCATATTCAGTCAATGTCTTTTTCAAAGTCTTCGTTCGTGATTTTCGAGATCTTCAAAATAAAATAAAAGTAGACACCAATATAATCATTGACACTACTTAATCATTTAACATATCATCAATGAATTGACCTTTGTATTGCTTGTTGTTTATTTTGAAGAAAATACCGATACTGTTAACGTGTTATACCAGTGAAATATATATAAATATATATGTGTACGTCAATACGCGATACTTACGCCTAGATTTTCTAGTAGTTTGACATCTTCTTTGTACTTATGGTAGCTGTCACATGATATGTCACCTGTCTGATTGCCGGATATACAGCAATAATTGTGTGCCCATGTGTCCCAGATGCTAGGTCCTTTACCTGTAGCAAAAAACCACTTTGTTAAGACAATGCAATGGTCGAACTGAAATCAACAATAGTATGTTCATCGCTCAAGTTTACATGCCAAAGTTGTGCAAGTTTACTACATGAGTACATGAATCCGTTATACTCTCTGTAAGCCATTTATTGTTTTTTTTTTAAATATTATAAAAATGGGTTTCGTCGACATCAAGGTATTATTTTCAACCATTTTTTATTTTTTGTTAAGCCACATGTGGAGCGGAGGTCAAAATGTCAACATTAGTCTCTGTCTCTCTCCATTCTCCGTGTAGCCAGAAATATGTGACGTCACGTGAGATTTTTCCGTTTTCATTCTTCTCACATTACAACTCAACCCTTAATCAGGGTATTATTTTCTTATAGTGCGTCATCAACACTTTAATTGAGAGTTTGCGATGTTTATAGTTGTCACACTGGAACGCAACTATTTACAACTGTCGTTGATATACTCTAACGCACGTACAATATACAAGGCCCTTTAGTGACATCAACATTTATCATCTTTTTATTCAAATGGCGTGGCCTAACTGACCGTCACTGGTCGGATTTTTCACCACTTGTACTTTAAGTATATAATTAATTTCTACATAAAAACTGTTCATACCTTAAATCGATTTTTCAAAAATTACCTTACAGTTTTTGTCATGCCAAGCTTCGTGATTGTATCATGCTTTGTAGTTTTATTGTAATAAGCCATCCCACTAATAAATAATTATATTATAACTTACCATCTGCGTTCCAGCCTCCTTCGATCTGATATGAGGATGTAGCCGTAGACCAAGCAAAGTCCGGAGGAAATTGATCATACAACACTTCAAAGTCGTTCTCCATCCATACAACACCTGTCGGTTGTCCTCCTACGCCACTGTTGGGTAAAAAAAAGTGTTTAATGGAAAAACTAAGGTAACCAGGCGCGTATCTAAGAGGGGCATGGTACAATGCTCCCTCATGTGAAACAGAAACGAAAAAATGCCTAATTTTCAAAAATGCCCCCCCCCCCTTAAAAAATGTCGCCGGTGTGTCCACTTTCATTCGATGATCCCAGATATGTGCCTGAATGTAACAACTGATGATCTTAATAATAGAAGTCTTTAATACGAATGGAATAACTTGTGACAGCTCCATGTAGAATAGTTGAAAGATGTTAATGTTTACTTATTTCTCATACCTTATCAATCTGTGCGATGATATTTAAGGTCATGTGCTGCAATGTGTAACCACTAAAAGTATTTTTTTGTAAATTTCTTACTTCCTACTATTTCTTTTTCTCCTGTAACTATTACTATCGTGAGGACACTGTGTTTTTTTTTACCAAAATGAACAGAAAAAACTGGTCCGTTTTATTTTTCTTGATCTAGCATTTCTCAATTCAAGAAACAATACTATTTACAAATTATCTGATTTCTGAATAATCTTAAAGTTTCCAACTAAAAAATCTAATTTTTTTAAATTATTTCATTAACACATTAAAAATCACTAAAAACACTTACAAAATCGTAACGATTTCTTCACGGATGTTGAGAAACTTTGAAATGATGCATTTTAGAGGAATGTTGAACATTCTGATTTCTAATATCAGTTATCAAATTTGTAAACTGCGGTTATGCAACTATGTTTTTTTTCTAATAATTCATGAAGAATGGTACATTTTAGAGGAATCTGAAATATGTCTGGATTTTAAATTAAATGTATTCTTGAAAAAAAATTGAATGAACCGATGTAAAATGGTGTTTTTTAATTAATATCAGGACAATTTTGATTTTGATTTTTAATGATAAAAAGTGCAGAGGAGTAGTAAGAAACATTTGGTAAAGGGATGAGATGTCTGAGTTGATATATTCGGGAAGTTCCAAATTTTTTTGCTAAATAGTTCATTTAAAAGCTCTTTAGAGATATTTTGTTACTCTTGAACACAGTAACTTTTTGATGATTTTCAAAAACTTAAAAAAAATGATTGAAAACTTCAAGAATATTTCATCCACTTTTACTTATATCAATGTGCCCACCAAAAAAACTGAAAATTGAAGCTAAATTGTACATTTAAGAGCCATTTCGGGGTGTTTTTTAACTTTTAAAACTGTCACTTGTATTTTCTTTTTTGAAAAAAAAATTAAACAAGACTTTTAAAAAGTTGTTGGTGCATTTTATCCACTATTACCAGAATCAATAAGCTCACAATGTTTTTGGGGGAGCTTAAAAGTGCATTTTAGACTCAAAACAAGATGAAAAATAAACCACTTATATTTTAGTCCAGTAATGGGAATGCATATTTAAACATCTGGCTCCATCCCTGAAAAACTGTTGTTTTTTTGTAAAAATGGGGATATAATTAAAGATTAGTTTTTATCTTTGCATCTAATAGATTAAGGAACGATTAAATTCAATGTTGAAGCATGATGCATCTTTGAACTTTTATTGATAAAAAGAAACCCCCACAAACAAGAATAGGTATTCTTTGGTAGGCGAAGTCAAATTCTGGGTAGACGACTGCCTACCCTTGCCTATAACATAACACTGGGCTCATTTTTAAATTCATCCATTGTTCGTCAGTACAAACTTGTTAAAATGAAATATAAGAGGCGTTCACTATCATGACAATTAACATATTTTACCTGTATCCGGTCTTAAATCCGTTGTCTCTGATTAAATTGGTGTAATACTGAGCTGATGCTTTAGGTGTTCGGGAACGTTCAGGGTCATTAAAGTCGACATAGTGCAGCCCGAATCTCTCCGAATATCCTCTTGACCATTCAAAGTTATCCAGTAGTGACCATGCAGTATAACCTTTGATGTCACACCCATCAGTCTTTATAGCTGTTTATAATTGAAGGTTATCTTTCAAACAATTGCCAACGAAAGAAATAGTTAGTCAGAACTATAGGATGGGAGACAATGATAAGAAAGTAGACCCATTGTAAAGAGAACACATCTTAACGTTATGCCAATGGCGTTAGTTATGATTATACTGATCATACCATTCCGGGTAATCCAGAGGATTTTTGTGCAATATCGTGCCAAATGCACATAAATAACTGCTCAAGCTCTTTATCGCATCAAAGTACCTTATCAAATCATTATGACTGTAAGGAAGCTAAAGACAGTATCACAATTTTGAAACCCCCAATGGAAAAAGATTAGAAAAAATGTTGTATACAAACTAATTGTCCACGATGCAATTCATGCTATGATGGCCAAACAAGCCGGCAACTACAACGTCGCTTCTCTGAACATGTAATCAATAAGGGTCCAATGAAGACATGCATTCACAACTAAGCCACTATCATTTCACAGAATGATGTTTCTGCCTCGACATCAAGAGGAGAAGTCTATTGATTAACATAAGAAGCTTTATTCCAGCATGAAATAAAACCGGAGATTAACACCAAAGATTAATATAAAAGAAGAGCACTCACCATCAAACGGTAGAGTCTAATAATCTTTGTGTCAGAGTTTAACTGAATTTTTATAACTTATTGTATACCTTTTGATTTTTACAACTAATTTGTTGTATTTAGTGTGTATTCTAGATATTCTTATGATGAAGTTCAACTTTAAAAAATTTCAAAAAAGAATTCCATGTAACCAAATGACGGACTTTGGTTGTTGGTACCCTACAATTTGGATATTATCATTAAGCTAATAAAAACGCATTTCGGAAAAAAACATGAATCAATGAGAAAACCAATAACGACTCAGAAATAGAAATGACGTCATGTTACCTTTGAGCACCTGGTTGATATGTTGCCTGAGATAAGTAATCCTATGAGCATCCCTAAGAGTGGCGTTTCTGTCAGAGATACCATTTTCAGTTATATAGACTGTGACGTTGTTGTAACTCTTCTTAACCCACTGCAGCAACTGGCGGAAGCCTAGAGGGGCGCTAAACAGCCACGACGATCCTGATCTGTTTAATATTTAGAAAAAGAATCCAAAAAATGATTCATTGATACGAGTCTAGAAATGTTTTTTTACATTGTATATTTAAACGTTTAAACTTAATATTGCGTCAATTTATTTTAACTAACAAAATGCAAATGTCTTTGAAGAAGTTTCCGTTGTCAAGCTGTCAAAAATTAACACAAAGGCACAGATTTGCTGATATTGAGTTCTAATTTAACATTATTCATCATGAAATATCATACCAACGTCAAATTCTTCAGAAAGAACTCAAACAAATTTAGATGAATGTATCACGATTTACCAGGATAATGTTTAGTATCTAGTTAACTAAAAAAAATTGGAAGATGAAATCGACATATTGCGCTAAAAAAAGATTAAAAATATTCTTCAGTTGTTATTTAATATTACAGCTAAGTTGATAAGTAAATAGAAATTATGAACAGTAAATTATAAGTAGCATTTCATTGAGAAATCTGTTTTATAGAATTTTAAAAGAAAGATGGGTGTTCATATTGGGGGTGTTAGGAATGACATAATTGACAATTGCCAAAATAGTTGAGTAGATAATAATATAGATGACATTAACGAGTGAAAGTTTTAAAGTATCACAGTCTTTGTCCACGACAAATGTCTCACACAACCTTACCCTGTCCAGCTTGGGTCAATCTCCTTGTTCACATCCATGTCGTTATCATAATTAGGTGGATCAAATGGTTGGGTAGCCGGAGTGACTAACCGAGATGTATAATAGTTGACTCCTAAGAAATCTGACGATCCTGCAATATATTGTTACAAATAGAGGAGGAATTTGTCAACGGACATATTTATGTAAGGATAACTGTCTAAATTGAATGTTGGACTTGAAGGGTTCATTGCTCTAGTGGGAAGGTCGTTGGAATCAGAATATCGCGGACGCTAGTATCTGACACTTTGTTCTTGGGAAAGACAATTTACAAACGTTTCTCTTCTTAATCAATGTAAAAATTGGTACCAGACTTCGTTTGTTGGAGGTTAACGGTGGGAAGAGAGTGATGAGTTTATTTCTTTAAAAGCAGCAAGTGAGTAAAATCCCTGTTCATACGACCCGAATTCTTTCACGTTTGGAGGGCATGAAAAAGTCAATATAAGTGTAAATGTGACTTATATTTAATATTAAGGATACCTTAAAAATGACATACGTGTTGCCGACTTTCTTTAATATATACCGTATTTGAGATATATTTGTTTTACCTTTGTTTTGAAGTATTTCTTGGAAAGAAAAGGCTGGCAATCGAGATTTAACGAGTCCAAGTCGGCGACTTTTGTCAAGGATTTTATTTTTCATGACCTCGGGGTAGTCACCTGGAATATAAGAATCATAAACAAAATATATCAAATAACTTTAAAAAGTCAAACTAAACATCTCATTCATGAATTGACAACAACAACCAATGCAAGCGACGCAATAATTAATTGTTAAAAAATTCGGCTTAAGGTTTTTCATTGAAAATTGTTTTTCACGATTGCTTCCACTACCAACGAATAACACTTGTTATGTAACATTTACCTAAATTCTCCCATAGTAACGATTACTACTAACTACTCAACTATTTGAATGTATCTAGACGATTAGATTTGAGGTTTATAAGCAGATGGCTCGAGGCAATAACATAATATTTGTTTATGTAAAATACGTCCAAATGGCATATAAAATCCATCAATCCGTCAATCCGTCATACTTAGGAGAATATCAACTTCAAAAGCATGTTCAGCACTAAAATTATTTAAATATTAACTATTATATTGCACTTTCAAAAGTTAGAAGTGAAAAAAAAACAATATCTTTATGCCAAGCAGAAACATTTGTCAGTGTTTCTATCAGCTTATATCTTTCACACTTGTTTGTTACACACATATTTCAAGGTTAAGTAAAAAAAAAGTTGGCAAAAATTAAATGTTACGGTCGACTTGTATGGTAACTATTATTGTAACTGTGTTACAAATAGGATGCTAATACACATATGGAACTGAGAGATACAACAAATGCGTGGGACATACTTTTTGACGTCATGGTATTACGTATTTCTACGTTTTATTTTAAGACAACATTATTACTGTCACCTTTCAAGCTATTGTTATTGGCGCATGAATCAAAAACTAGTTGAAATAAATATGTATTATAGCAGGATAAATATCTTTGGATGTAATAGATAGGCAATCAAAAGTGGACCCGTTGTTAAATGTCAAATACAAACCGCATTAAATAATTGTTTTGCTACAGGTTGTGTCTCTTTAAACATTTAAACTTCTTCATTTAAAAGTCTGTGGTATTTGATGTAGCTTTTATATAGTCATGAAAAATAACGCATGTGATTCTAGTTATGATTTGGAAGAGAAGCTTGCGTCGCTTCTTCAGAGTAATGTTATATTAGGATGAGTTGTTACCATTTCCAAGTATAGGATTACTGAACCAGCCGATTTGAAATTGTCTGGCTCTCTCTGCTGCTTCTTGGTCCCTGGGATCAGAGCTGTTCTTTGGCAGATCATAAGTGATGCTGAGTACAATCCCGATTTTGCCTGAAAAAGAGCGGGTAACCATTGAAAATTTTAAAACGGAAAGTGTTATCTTACAACAAAGAATTTATTTCATAATTTCTTTATAAATAAGACTACTCACTTCTTTTCCTCTTCCTCGCCATATGTCAGTTCAAGTTTCCTTTATATTTATTATTATATCTGTAGTCAAAACTGCCAGTTGTCGACCACATTCAATTATTTCATAACCCCATAGCTTTGAACAATAAGTGAAAGCGAGTGTTGAGAGTTTAGAACCTGTTCTGCCATCTGCCTGCGATTATTTCGACAAAAATACAAATTCATAATGACACTATTTTAAAATGTTGTGTTGGTAACTCACGAGTAAATAAGATTCAGATTTATCAGAATTTCTTAGAATTACCTTCAGCTCCTTGGCTAACAGATCTGTATTCTTTATCATATAACCTATAAGCGGCAGTATGAGCCTTGATAAGGTTATGAGCAGCCATGTAGATCTTGTCTCCAGGTCCCCATCTCCCCGGTGCCATTTCCCCAGTACCATACCCATGGTGTGCAACAACCCAGGGCTCATTCAGTGTGATCCAGTATTTCACCTTGAATAGAAATGTCCAAGTGTTAATGCATTATCAGTGTTGTGGTCAAGTAGTTCGGAGACTACTCAAACAGAGTATAGTAGTTAGAGATTGTTCAATTACTCGAGTAGAGTACAGAAGCTACTCTAAAAACCATGTGATAACTTCCCGAAACGTTGATTACAACACTACATTCAGTATTCATAAGTGTATTATCATTTTACAAACTTTAAGAAACTGATAAAATGTTTTAAGAATTGGGTAAAAAGAAAATTTATTAAAAATTAAGCACAGTTAAACAAATATTGATCATAAAATACTCTAGTACTATTCGAGTAGAGTACTACCCTACTCGACAAGATCATTGTGCATTATACAATACCAAATTGTATTCAGGGTAACCCTTGATATCAGGCGTGTAGTCAGGGTTTTGAAAAGTGGACAGCTTTGGATATTATCAAATCTATAGACTTAAAGCGGACGAATTTTTTTTAGATCAGTTATAAATTATGCAAATTTAGAGCATGTTTGATTTCAAATGGGAGGGGGGCATTACCCCATGGATCCCCCTGGCTACGCGCCTGCTTGATAAAGATAGATAGTTTTGAATTTTTTTCCAAATTTGTCAATTTGTGGTATGAAGAAGATTTACCATATTAATAATTGTTTTGTTATGCACCTGTACTTTATGAAGGGTGGTTAGTAAAACAAAATGAAATTGACCAATGGATATCTCTATCTCTCACCCTCAACACTATATACTATTGAATTGCCGGTTATGATACTTTCTAACCCAAATTCACTTGTCTGCAGTATACTAAATCTTCTTTACTTTTTAGAACCAATACATCATACTCATGCATCAGAGAATTACAATACACATACATTCGATCCAAACTCTCTAAAACATAGGTCAGCATAGTGAGTGAAGTGTGTGACAGTCTCCGGGTTCAACCATCCACCTCTTTGTTCCAATGCCTCTGGTAAGTCCCAGTGATAGAGGGTAATCATGGGTTCAATGTTATTATTCTTCAATTCGTTGATCAAACTGTCAAGAGACGGCAATATGAGTTACAGGTTAGGCATTTTCAGGATCAGTAATATTCTCGTTACGGTCTACGTAAGTAAATACTAATTAATATGATTTAACACATTTTTACGTCATCTATTAACTATTATGATTGTATTTAAAAAAGAGAGGTAAAATATTTTTTGTAAAAGCTTAACCATGACGCTTTGAATAAACAAATTAACTGGAATGTAAGATACGTTAAAAGTTATTGTCTGAAAAAATAATCATAAAACACTCATTGTTTGCCTTAGATGTTTTGCAATGGTACTAGTGTGGTAGTTTTGTGTGCATTCACGACAATTCATTTTTCTCACATATTTTTATTTCTTTCATACAAGTATCAACAAACATACAATTTCAAAATTATCTTTATAAGAGATTTTCCTACTTGTCATATATTGAAAATGTGTTTTAGTTATAAGTTTCTAAGATTATTTCTAAATTTATTCCTCAAAAAAATATTAATTCTTGTGTTAATTAGATATCATAAAACTGGTCTACCCTTCTGTCAACCTTTGTTGGACGTTGACAAAAATTTCAATTTGGTCATTATTACTTACTTGCGATAATATTGCACTCCTTTTTTATTGACATAGGAAGTCGTTCCGTCAGGCAGTATACGAGACCAGGATATTGAAAATCTGTAGTGGCTGACCTAAGTTGTTTTGACAAAATTGTTATTAATATTCTTTCATAATCTTACAACTGTGATGTATTTGTGATTTGTTCCTGAGAAACAAGTATAAAACTATATTTAGAATTTCTAAAAACAAACTTTCCATAAAATACAAATCTTAGTTCGAGAACGCCTACATCGTGTAACATAGGTATTGTAGTTTTACTACTGTAACTTCTAGAATTAAGACTTGTGTAATTCATTACCGTTTACACTTTTAATAATTTAAAATATAGGTAGGTTTCTTTTGATCTTTTGTTCATTATTATATACTTTTTTGTCTTCATTTACTAAGCATGTGTAATTCTTGACTTTTCTAATGTATAAATTGCCACAACTTTTGTTAAATTTTTAATTAACAACTTAGTTTGTGTAAAGCAATGAATCTACTCGGCATGTTGTATTCATTACAATTCCATGTTTCAAATTAAATATTTGTTATTATTTGTTTCCAATTTTGTGAGAATTTCACCAACCCCCATGTTCTTGAGTAGACGGACATCCTCCTTGTATTTATGGTAACTATCACAAGCCACTTGACCTGTTTCGTTATCGTCCACTCTGCCTGGTTCACTCGTATACACGTCCCAAATACTTGGACCACGACCTGAAACATACCAAATATATTTCCATATTTGTTTTTGTTTTTCTGAACTTTGTAAACAGTTTATGTTTGGTTGGTTGGTTGGTTTGTTCGTTGGTTGTTTGGTTGATTGATTGGTTTGTTGGTTAGTTGGTTGGTTGGTTGGTTGGTTGTTTGGTTGTTTGATTATGGTGTGTTGATTGGTTGGTTTATCGGTTAGTTGGTTGGTTGGTTGATTGGTTTGTTGATTGGTTGGTTGGTTGATTGTGGTGTGTTGATTGGTTCATCGGTTGATTGGTTGGTTGATTGATTTGCTGGTTGGTTGATTGGTTGATTGTTTTGTATTGGTTTGTCTGTTGGTTGATTGGTTCGTTGGCTGGTTGGTTTGTTTATTGATTGGTTTGTTGATTGGTTGATTGTGGTGTTTTTGTGTGTTGGTTGGTTGATTGTGATGTGTTGATTAGTTTTTTGATAGCTCGATTGGTTGATTGATTTGTTTGTTGATTGCTTGGTTGGTTGGTTGATTGATTGGTTGAATGATTGTGGTGTGTTGGTTGGTTGGTTGATGGTGGTGTGTTGATTGGTCCATTGGTTGGTTTGTTGATTGGCTGATTGTGATGTGTTTATTGGTTAGTTTGTTGATTGGTTTGTTGATTGTTGTGTGTTGGTTAGTTTGTTTGTTGGTTTATTGATTGGTTGATTATGGTTTGTTGATTGGTTAATTGGTTGGTTGAGTGGTTGGTTGGTTAGTTTGCTGATCGGTTGTTTGTTGATTGGTTCGTCGTTTGATTGTTCATTATGGTGTGTTAGTTGGTTGGTTCCTTGGTTTGTTTGAATGGTTTGTTTGTTGATTGGTTAGATGGTTGGTTGATTGGTTGATTGTTTGATTGTGGTGTGTTAATTGTTTGTTTGATTGATTGTGGTGTGTTTGTTGGTTCTTTCATTGATTGTGCTGGTGGTTGGTTTGTTGAATGGCTGATTGTGGTTTGTTGATTGATTCGTTTGTTGATTGGTTGATTGGGATGTGTTGGTTAGTTCGTTGATTGGTTGATTATGGTGTGTGATTGGTTGATTAGTTGGTTGGTTGTTAGTTTGTTGATTGGCTCGTTGTTGATTGGTTCGTTCGTTGATTTGTTGGTTGATCGGTTGATTGCTTCATTGTGATGTATTTGATGGTTGGTTGGTTGGTTGATTGGTTGCTTGGTTGCTTGCTTGTTTGGTTTTTTTGAATGGTTTGTGTGTTGATTTGGTAGGTTGGTTGGTTGATTAGTTGTATGGTTGGTGTGTTGATTGATTGGTTTGTTGACTGTGGTGTGTTGATTGGTTTGTTAGTTGATTGGTTGATTTGTCGGTTGATTGTGATGTGTTGATTGGTTGGTTGGTTGATTGGTTGATTGTGTTGTGTTGGTTGGTTCGTTCGTTATTTGGGTAGTTGGTTGGTTGGTGGGTTAATTCGTTAATTGGGTAGTTGGTTGGTTGGTTAGTTTTCTGATTGGTTGCTTGTTGATTGGTTTTTTGGTTGATTGGTTGGTTGGAAGGTTGATTGTTCATTGTGGTGTGTTTGTTGGTTGGTTGGCTGCTTGGTTTGTTTGAATGGTTTGTTTTTTTTATTGGTAAGATGTTTAGTTGGTTGGTTGTATGGTTGGTGTAATGATTTGTTGGTTGATTGGTTGATTGTGGTGTGTTGATTGGTTGGTTGGTTGATTTGTTGATTATCGTGTGTTGGTTGGTTGGTTGATTGGTTGATTATGTTGTGTTGATTGGTCCTTTCATTGATTGTGTCGGTGGTTGGTTTGTTGATTGACTGATTTCGGTGTGTTGATTGGTTCGTTTATTGATTGGTTGATTGTGGTGTGTTGGTTAATTCGTTGGTTGGTTTTTTGATTGGTTTGGTTGGTGAATTGGTTGATGTGGTGTGTTGATTGGTTAATTGATTGGTTGGTTGGTTGGTTGGTTAGTTTGTTGATTGGTTCATTGTTTATTGGTACTTTCGTTGATTGGTTAATTGTTTCATTGTGGTGTGTTTGTTGGTTAGTTGGTTTTTTGATTGGTTGGTTGATTGCTTGCTTGGTTTGTTTGAATGGTTTGTATGTTGATTGGTTGGTTGATTGGTTGATTGGTTTATTGGTTGTATAGTTGGTGTGTTGATTGGTTGGTTTGTTGGCTTGTTGGTTGATTGTGGTGTGTTGATTGGTTGGTAAGTTGATTGGTTGATTGATTGTTTGATTGTGATGTGTTGATTGGTTGGGTGGTTGGTTGATTGGTTGGTTGGTTGATTGTGGTGTATTGGTTGGTTGATTGGTAGGTTGGTTGCTTGGTTGATTCGTTAGTTGTGTGGTTGGTTGATTTGTTGATTTTTTAATTGGGTGGTTGATTTGTTTGTTTGTTGGTTGGTTGGTTGGTTGGTTAGTTGTGGTGTGTTGGTTGGTGTGTTGGTTTGTTGGATGATTGGTTTGTTGGTTGATTTGTTGATTGTGGTGTGTTGGTTAGTGCTTATTGATTTGATGGTTGATTGGTAGGTCGATTGATTGGTTAGTTGATTAGTCGGTTAGTTGGTTGGTTGGATGGATGGTTGGTGTTTTCATGCCTTTTGCAACACAAGAAAAGTATGTAAAAATTTGGTCCAACTTTATATCATGTTATAATTTATTTAATTTTAAATATTTGTTTCCCCAAATAGTCTTTTATGTCCCATTAGGGCCCTTTTTATACAAAGATTTTTCAGTCATTGCAAGTCATCTCAGTGCAAAACCAAGTGAAAAATAGGGTGAAATACTTTCCCAATGTATTGCCGAAAATGACTAAAAAAATCACCACCAGACTATTGCGGTTTAGATTATCTATATGTATGCTCATTCATTTTTACTTGTGTTAGATACAAATTAAGATTGGAATTTCAATTTTTCAACGACAGGACGCAATATTAGTAAACCATTGAATTTTGAAACTTTCAACTTACCATCTTCACGCCACGCTCCTTCGACCTGATATGCAGCTGTTGCAGCAGCCCACACAAAGTTATCAGGAAATGTATCAAACATGAAATCTTTGTCTCCGTCCTGTAGATGACTTTCGTCATACGGGTTGCCTACTGACGTCATGGCCACATATTGGCTTTCGTCATAGGGAATCTCCACCGAGGTCATGGTGACATATTGGCTTCCCCAGAGTGAGATGATCAGAAGAATGTGTTCTAGCCGAAACAACCTTAGATAGGAAGTCAGTATACCCATGCTTTCTGGGTGAACTGCTTGTTTCTACTCTAAAAAGAAATGTGTCAAATTGTTAAGTCTCTGTGTCCTTTTGACTTATTGTAAAGAGTATAATACATGTTTAAACATTAAAATGAACCCATATCAAGTTTTTCATTCAAATTCAAAATGTATGTTTTCATTTCTACAGGGTGTTTAATTTTATTATCGGTCGATAACAAATCGTAACAACTCCGGAGCCGTTACATTTAAAAACATTTGATTAACAGTAGCTACCAAGAAATGTATTTAAGATTTGTGTGGTACCATGACCAAGATACAGTGACCATTGTTCATCCAAAAGTGAATTATGAAGTAAAAGCGGTAAATTCTAGGATTTCACAACAAACGCCATTTTCAATGCTCAAAAATGTTCCTGTGCATAGTTTAGAACAGCCTAACTGGCTTAATACCTTATTCATTTTTATGAGATGTTGCACATGAGTTGCCATGATTGTTGTTATTTTATTGTGTGAAGTTTATTGAAAAACAATGCTCACAGAAGGCAGTAACTCACACACGCCATAGTTACTGCTCTAACAAGTTCCTGCAACCATATATTGCAAAAAAGAACATTTTGTATTGAAAATCAACCCGTACAGGCTCCTTGACCAGCGGTATATTAGTT
>JAUUEB010151453.1:0-14413 GCA_032362205.1 Clione limacina
GTGTGTGTGTGTGTGTGTGTGTGTGTGTGTGTGTGTGTGTGTGTGTGTGTGTGTGTGTGTGTGTTTGTGTGTGTGTGCTGTGGTTCCATCGTCCAAGATATATTTCTGAAATCTTGCACAGAGGCGTATTTCTTTGGTCCATAAAATTTAATATCTAATTGTTTGAACAAACAAACACATTTTGACAGAGTTATGTCCCTTTTATGATTGTCATGTAAGTTCTTGACGCAGCGGATGCAGCGGACGCAGCGGACGCATCGTTGGGAGTAGGACCCTAAATGTTGTATACATGCTCTTAAAGGGACCTTCTAAGAATAGCCTTCTCAATATGGCCCTTGAGTTGTTTGCTAAATGTTCTTTGTTACTTTTGTCTGATGTGATTGGTTGTACTCTCTACGAGTACTCATTTTTTCTAGTTGATTCATATTTTGTTAACAAACAAAAAGAGCAATGCTTTTGGAAGAAAAGTGTTTAATTCATATACGCCAACATAAAAAGACTTCTGATTTAATTTATTTTCCCAAAGGGTGTTTTTTCCCATGAGGGCACTTATATCTACAATGATTTTGTATGTCATTGCGCCAATAAGGAAATAGGGTGACGATACTTCCACATGGTATTACCGAAAATTACTTGTGGGGATAGCGAGGTCTCAAACCCACTACCTCTCAGGTGAGAGGTGAATACGGTCACCAATAGACTATCGCAGCCCCCTCATATATCCAAACAAGGCGCGTAACCAGAGGATAATGGGGAATGCCTCAAGCCTCATTTAAGATCAAAATAATGATGCACCATAAGGCAGGCAGGCAAGCAGGCATGCAGGCAGGCAGGCAGACAGACAGGCAGGCAGACAGGCAGGCAGACAGGCAGGCAGACAGGCAGGCAGGCAGACAGACAGGCAGGCAGACAGGCAGGCAGACAGGCAGACATACATATATACAGACAGGCAGGGAGACAGGCAGGTAAGCAGGCAGGCAGGCAGACAGACAGCCAGTCCGACAGACAGACAGACAGACAGATAGACAGACAGACAGACAGACAGACAGACAGACAAAAAACACATGAAATGTGCGTATATCAATCTTCTAACATCTCCTGCTTAAACATTTTTTGTCATTTCATATCTTACTCTCTTCATGTCGGCTTCATCACTTAGATCAGTGGTATTAGGGTTGTTGCAAAGATGTATGAAGAGTATTATAGGGACAATTGTGACAGCCGTTCACATGATCAAAGAAGATGTCAATTGATGTGAGGACCTACATAATTGCTCAGCCGTATGCAGTGTACATCAAAATGAGTTTATATTCCTCCATTAACTGTCACTTGCTTTATAAGTAGTTCCTATGGTATGTCATTCAATAATGCTACACAAAAGTGTCTTGACACTCTCTGCGTTTTATCTCTGGTGTAATGAGGTCCAAACTAACAGCAGCTTGTGAGATCCATAAAAACATTGAAACTCTAGAAATTCGAAGGAAAACGGCAGCAATATAGCTATATGAACGGTCTAAAAGGTTAGAAAGGAATCACCTCAACAGAATCTTTGTTGTTAAATGGAATTCAAATCCAAGACTAAAAACAAATTCCATTCTTGACGAGGTTCATAAACTCCAAGACATACACCACCTCTCAGAGATGCGCAAACATTTGGAATGAGGGCATCCATCAATACTACCATACCTCTCACTACAAAGCCAGAACTAACGTCACAGTTTTTGGAAAGTTGCAACAAAGAAAACTACCCTATTACTCCCAAAGACTTTGCACTCGACACGATTAACCCATATCAAACATCGTGGACTCACTCTAACACAAATGGATCCGCCTTCAAAGGCACCATCAATGCTGGATATGGAGCCATTGTCTACCTGCCAAATGAAGCAAGAAAGGAACTGTTCACTCCAGTGGTACCTTCTTCTCAAACTACCTAGCAGAACAATAAGCAATAACCAAATCACTCACCAACATCAACTTTCACTTTGAAAACAACCCACTAGAGGGTGTAAGATGCTGTAATCTTTATATACATTCTTTCTACCTTAGAATCAATGGAGACCTGTTCAGATACCTTAAAAGATATGACTCATTTGAGACTGAGCTTGCAATACCAGATTAGCAAGTCCAGTATTGGAGCTGTACTTCAGTGGATTACTGCACACACTTTGAAAACTGGACGGGAGAGAGCAGACGCATAAGCAAATAAAGGTGCTAGCCTTCCCCAACCCCAGTGGCCTACAGCACATGCAAAAGAAGAGTGGCTGAATGCCTGGACAATGGGCAGTACAGGAAGACGCATGTATGGTCATATGACGAAATCATTTCTCACGGACTCCATCAATGAGTTGGGTAGGAGAGATCAATCGTTGGTCTTTCAGCTCCGAACACAACATGTGCCCCTCAACTGCATCCCCAACCGTACTTGCCATTCAGCAGAAGAGTTAACGCTCAAATGCTTCTTGATAGATAACAACAACAACAACAACAACATGATATACCAGTCGTAACCAGTAAAGACATAATATTATCATCCTCAAAAGGTAGTTTATTATGACAAAATTTGGACGCGATACTATTATATATGAAAATCAATTAGGAAATAAACAGAACATACTTTAATTATTGACTCTATCGTAAATTATTAAGTTTGATAAGAATTGGCCATTCTTTGTTTTTCAAAAGAGTAGCTTAAAATAAGCGCAATATACTTTAAAATTGTTATCTAGACTTTTTTGAATTGCTTAAAAGAAAAATTGTCTCGATTCTTTTTTTCATTATTTATCAATCTGTTGAATATTCCACCTTAGAACTTGTAAAATGTGCGACTTTTTGAAAATTCTATCGATTTTAAAGTGCAAAGAAAGAAGTATTTCAATAAATTCCATGTCCCTCTCCTGTCCCCTTTCTCTTTGAGGTAGCCAAACAGAAGCCATGTGATATGAGAGATTTAAAATATACCCTTTTGTCGGCAATCATTTTGTCTGATAAGCGGAGAATGAATTTTCCAGGAACTTAAAATACACGTTTTGTTCAACTATGAAGCCGGACGTTCCTGAGAGCAATAGGAATATCATTTAGGGTTCGAGTTGCATACTTATTGATTTTCTTTATCGAGCAAAGTATTGACAGCTTATATTTTTAACTAAACATATTGTCCTTTTAAACAAAAGCATCAATTTGGCACAGAAGTAGATCATTTTGTCATGGAAACATTTTGATGTAGATATACCTCCCAACTACGCATCTGCGGCCGTGTCGGCCATGTTCCAAAATGTATGTAATATATCAATTTACTTTTGTGCCAAAATGTTGCTTTTATGAAAAGAAAATAGCAATCGGTTTAAATATTTATTTTATATGTCCCAGCTTTTTGAACAAGCTCTAGCGTTTCTGAAATTGACTAATGTAGACCTGCTGCGTCATTTACGTCGAATAAACAGTGATAAAGCCGTAGGTCTTTAAATCAGACGTCAATGCATAATTTACTTCTTTCTAGACAAATAAAATCCTTATTTGTATTGGATGATAGGTTTCGGTGGTATTTTAGGAAACTTTGTGCCATTCTTGTATTTATATTAGGATAAAATGACAAAATAAGTGAAGAAAATGATTGACGTTCGGATAACAAAGCAAAAAGGTTAAATAAAGACTAAAACATGAACGTTTAGAAATAAGTAGAGAAGAGAAGATCAGAATAAGTAATACACATTTTTTCTCAATAACATGAAGCTTATTTGATAGATATTTTGTTACGAAACACATTTGTTTTGACTAAAGTCTACATTTACTTTTGGACGAAATAATAAAAATAACTAAAACTGATTAAAACAAGTAAAAGCACATCAACGACTTTATCAGAAGAAGAAAACTAAAGCTGATATGATAAGATGTTTGACATTTCTCTATACTTAGAAATTGAAAAATGTTTTTTTACTTTAATCATGAATTTAAGCTTATAATATAAAACAGAAAAAAAGGTAAGTCATCCCACAACTCTTTTCAGGAACATAACAAATGCCCGTGGTTTGAATTTGCAGAATGAAAAATATAGACATAAGAGTAATACGAGTGACTACAGGAGACAGAGCAAAAATATTGACGTTGACCGTACCGCGTACTGAGACCCGAATAGAATGCGTGATCAAATCTTGTCTTTAAATATAGCTGCATCAGCTATGTGAAGCGTTGAAGCGTACAGATCTTGACAGTCTTAGTTTATTGAATTATGAAATTTAAAAAAGAATTTGGTCTATTTTGACCCCATATAAAGATACCAGCAGACCAGAAAACAGTATACCTATAAAACAATAATAACTTTAAATTTATTGTAAAATTACCCCAAAATGGAACAGATATAACAAAATATTGCAATTTTTTCACATAGAACAAGAATGTGCACAATTCAACGATATGATTGGTTACTCCAAACAATGTGATGCATCCAATAGCGTTTGAGAGTGAATGAGATACAAAACGTGAATTGAGTGATAGTTTCTTTATCACAAGTTGTGATAGGCAAGACCCCATCCCCTACAAAGACCCCTCAAAGGCCTCAAGACAAAACCAATCAGGTTAACCATGAGCAGAATAAACCTTTTTTTAACGCAAAAAAGTTCGCCAACAACGAAAAGCTGCTTATAAACATTATCAAATTATTTTAAATAATAACAAAAAAAGGTTACACTGTAATTGACACTACTGCACATTAAGAAGTCGGTGTTTTTTTGTTGAAAACATTCTATGTCTTCAGGTCACAACGGAGGTCATCACGGATATCATTCATTGACAATGAGCACGTTTGTGATATGCCAAACAATTCCTGACAGCTTTAATGGAAGACAGATAGAAAAATAGAAAACTAATAATGAATATCCGACCTATATCGAAGATATGAGTGATGAATGTGATGTGCAAATTGGAAGTGGACTTAAAATATAAATATCCAGAACGTGAACAATAAACGGGATCAGCTGAATCCCCGCTTTTCGATCAGGATATAAGCACATTTATAATTTGATGTAAAAAAATGTTGACGGCGTTTTGCGGATACAAACCAGCCGATTTAAAACTGATTGGATACAAGTTTTGAAACTGTAGTAGAGTTATTCTTCAGTCTGATTCCCCCACGGATTTTCACCTGAAATGAGCTTTTCAACTATCACTCATTTTGCAAACGTGTTACGTAGGTTTTGCACATACAAATTGTCCAAGCATGTCTTTGTTGGTTGTCAGAAGAAAGGCATTGACAGGACATGGAATGATTTATGTCAAGCAGACGTGCCGAAATATAAAATCAGTGCCAGGCATTTGGACTGGCAGGTCTGATAGTTGTGCCAGTCCGAAACAACATCTGCCCGACGAAAACTTATCTTTAAACTATAAATGACCTTTTAGACAGTAACTAATGTGTACACAGAACAAAGCAAAACCATATAGTGTTGATATTTAAGTAAACTAATGTTTATTTATCATCATAATTGTCGTGTTCCAAAGAGACTTAAAGTTAAGCAAGTGGTTCGAAGATGTTGATTCTGGTTCCCCAATACATAGAAATTAACTGTTTACTCATCCATGAGGCATGATCTTATGAACGTGGCCTCTTGTTCTTCATTAGAACTGCCAGTCAAAGCATCCATTTTAAGAGAACTGGGTAATTTACAAAACACATAAAAATTATAATAATCATTTATATTTTTGATCGTTTGTCATCTAAAAAGGTAGCCAAATTGTGATGAATGGAGTTTTTGAACAATTATTCTAAGTTTAAAAAGTCTCGTCACAACCGTGATGGCTTTTCAATCGAGAACAAATTCAAGAGTTAATGGCCAATAAATATTAGAAATGTCGTTCAAGTGTCACTTCGTTTGCTTCAAAACAATCTCGTTTTTCACTAACACATCATGACTGACGTTCTGTCTGATCTACATAAGAAAGTTCCAGACGTCAGTTTGTGCTTCTTTAACTTTCTGATTATATACTATACAACATAATCTAAGATCACATTATCAAATTACAAGAGGCCGCGGCCATTATATTCTGCGTAGATATTAACAAAAAATACTGGCCAAAGGAAATTAGTCTCAAACATATCGTGACAAACCCAGTTTTGTTTCTTTTTTATTTGAAATATAAATAAGAAAAAAATGATATAGAGCACCAACTGTCACCGTTTAATATTAATAACTAATATGTACACAGAACAAAACACATCCATATAACGTTGATACAAATGCGTATTTATTATTATTATTATTTTCTCTTTCCAAAGATACTTAAAGTTAAGCAAGTGGTTCGAAGATGTTGATTCTTGTTCCACAATACACTGACATTTACTGCTAATGCATCCATGGGGCATGTTATAATGTAAGTGGTATCTTGTGTTGTGTTGACAATCAGTGAAAATAACAAACTATTTCATCACGGGGAAACGGCCAGGTGTTTTAAGTGGTGGATTTCGATAACACAAAACTAATTATAGGTGCACTATTCTCTTGTTTTGTTTTCAAGTAGTGTTTCTTAATTCAATGATCGATATTTTTGTATAGTTAAATATAAGTTTCGGAAGTGCAGAGGTTACACGGTATAGCATATTAAGTTGATGTCAAGACGTTAAGTGGTATCAAAATTGTCTGATAAAGATATCAAATGGTCAAATAAAACACCCAAAATATTCCTTTTACATAAAGAAGTACCATTATCTTCTAGAATCCGTCGTCACTTGCAATAAGTTAACAGCGTGTATTTGTTATAAACTTAAGAATAGCTATATAATGCACTGAAACGTTTTTTTCTATTATGTGTCTTAGCGGGCATTGCTTTGATAATATCAAAGGTTGCTCCACCCATTTCAAAATCCTGGCTATGCGCCTGCCTGTTGCAATTGTTCATAGGTATGTCTGGCATTTGGGTTGTTATATCGTTTTCTTGCATTGTTAAGGTTATGTCTAGCAATCTGATTGTTTTCTGTTCACCATGCCTAATTTTCCCTTTTGGTATTTTATACGGTTAGGGTACGATGTTTAAGGGCAGATGTTAGTTTTGTTTCGAGAATTCAAAGGAGGTCAACATATTCGGTGGATCTTGCTTGATACCCAGTTCCATAATCCTATACAGAATCAATTAATCTGTTTCTCATATGATCCCGCATAACGGGCGACGGGGGAGGGGGTATTTATACAAATAAGATTGTTTCTCACTTATTCATAAGATTATTGCTTGAGTCATGTTCCAATAATTTCAGAAACTAAAATAAGAACTGCCATGAGTACAATCGTCTAAACTTTACCAATACAATTTTGTACTGTTCGAGAGTAAGAGGGTTTTTGTTTCTGTCAAAGCAGTGATTACGGCGTTCTTACTTTTCTTTTGGCCTACACAAGTCATTGAAAGTAGTGTCTTCACAAAATGAAGAATGTGAATTTGGCATTTATCTCATGAGGTTGACGTTTTTCTTTCATTAGCCTACTGTAATTCAAATTGATTTTTTTTAATTTAAAAAAAAAGTTTCATGAATTAAAATGTGCTTAAAACGGCGACGTAATTTTCGGATAATTCAAATTCATACATACACAATATTGATCTTTAGATACTCTGTCTAGCCTTCGTACGTCAATCATTCATTGACGAGTGTGACAAATATAGAAAAGTTTCTTATTACTTTATATACATTGGCTCTTATCATATGACAAACTTGTGATGAGATTACGTATCACTTATCCCATCAGGTGGTCTCCAATATATTGCGATCCTTGCTATTGATCATATATGAAGTAACAGTAGGTTTTGACCATTCTTTCTCTTTTTGTTATAGTTGTCTTTTTAAATATCAATGTGAAGGTCGCATAATCAGAAAAAACATCGACTTTTTCCCTAACCAAAATGATATTTCAACTAAATTTTGTTATCGAAATATCCAGGACACGACGTGCACAGCACGTCAGCTATATTATAATGGATTTTGTTCTTTTGCACGGATAATTATCGGGAAAAAGCAGGCCTTTTTAAATTTAAATTTAATACCTTTTCCCCCCTTATTCATTGATCAAATACATCGTTGTCATTTGTCTTTTCATCCTTTAGAAATAACAAAGGAGATATGGGTGAGAATTGAGCGAGAAGCTTTTCAAGAATTAGTGAACGGTTTTTTATCTAAGGCTAATACAAGGTCACGTGGTGATAGTAAAGATTACTTATCGATGTTTTTACCTAACTCCATTAACGAGGTTGGTAACAGTGATGTATCACCAGAGCGCAAATACAAAGATATACGACGTTATGTAAGATACGTTCCTGGATAACAAATTACTTGACTTTACATCCTAGTAAAATTCAGCGTCATATACAAATAAATACGGAGATAACCCACGTCTCTAAGGACAGTTGTGTGAGAATCCAAAGGCTCTGTAGTGTCAACCAATATCATAGTTGTGACTATTGTTTTAATTATCATCTGAGGCTTCATTAGACTTGAAATGTATTAGGTAAAGAGAGAGAATAAATATATGGTCATATACTGACCGACAAAAAAGCAAAAACAATAACTTGAAAAATGTTAAAAATATCGTATTGCCAAGCGATGCTTACGAATATATGGATTTTTCAGCATCACTGAAAAAGTTCTGACATCAAAAACAGTGTATTTATTTTAATAATTTAAATTTTAAATTTTAAAATACCCTCTTAAATTACAAATATTGACTTATATAGACAAGCTAAGCATGTTCCAATGGGTATTTTAAGGTGGTCATTTTTATTTCTTGTCAAAGTCTATAAAAATGTGTTATTTTTCATTGGGGAAGGAGGATTTGATTTTCACACAAGTGTTCAATAAACTTAGTTTTGTATATGGCAAACATATGTAATGAGTAATAATTCAGATAGTCCAAAGGATCGCTTGGTAATACGATATATTGTCACGAGCTCAGGGTTTATGTTTCTTTATAGCTCCATATCAATCTGGCATACTTTTTATGTTTTCGATGAAAACTGCTGCTTATTACTCTAAAAACGTAAAAACGGAAAATAAGACTACTATGCATGAAAACAGTGGGAGGGTATCGATGTCAGATATTTATTTCTATAAAAGCATTTTGCATTATGATTTTGTCATTGGATATTTATTTTAGGTTACAAAGAGTTTATTTTAAGTATGACATTGTATATTGTCACTCATAAAACAGTTTTTGAATAATTAGACCATGAATAATATTCAAAATTGAGTATATCATGTATCAAAGACATATATTTAGACATTTTAAGAATAGCTCTTGTTTACACGAAGTTTTATAAAAGATTTAAGATTTATTTAAAGACGTTATGTCCTAAACAGTATAAATAATTGTATTGTGTTCAAACTAGTAGCACAAAGTGCTTCTCTCACATTTGCATTTATGCACCATATTCTTTCTTCATTACAACTGAAATTAACTGTTTATGTCTTTTCAAACATTATTCAGCTGAACGAATTTCTGTTTGTCCATGTTTATTATAGTTTTAACACGAGTTTATTGGTCTCTTTTTCTAATTTTACTTACCCAAGATAGTACATATTGTGCTTTTTTAAGGTTTGTGTCGAAAAAGCTGATGTTTTTTTTTATTGATAAGGTTGGTTTCCTGATTTTCCAATGTGCATGTTTTTTTCTGATGTTTAGTTATACTCCTGATTTATCACTTCATCGTCCACTTAATGTAAACTATGTCTCCTATTTGTTATGCTATCTTCCAAGAGGGTTGTGTCGTTAGACTTCTTAAATTGGTAAGATTGATTGTTACAATCCTTATTCTCATGTCGTCGAAAACGTCTTTCATTATAAACTTTTCGGTATCGATGTTAAAGACATGAGGCTATGTAAAGATCAATGTAACAATCATTTTGTTAAAAGCCAACGAACAATATATCAGCCATATTTTATTGCGAGTTTTTTTCTAAACAAGTCAAAAAGGATCATACAACACTTTGACGCATTTTTTGTTTTATTTGTATGTCCGTTGTTAAAAGTAAAAATGTCGTGTATCTTGTGTTTCGTCGTTGTTCAGAGTATTCTTATGATGACTTTTTTACATATTCATTACCAAATACTCCGTAATCAATACAGTGCTAATTTCAAGGACATGAAACTTCCAAGTTAATGTTCGACAGAGTATGGTTAAAATCTGTATAAGCCATGTGTGCAAAAAATTACCGAGAAAGTATTTTCTCCATCTAAATGACCGAAATAATCAATTTTTTTTAACTCCTACCTAAGGGTTCGATTTTGGATTTAATTCGAAGTCATATAAAGTTTTAAAATAAGACATTTATTCGATTGTAATTCGCGAAAACTCTTTCATATTAAATATATTTCACTGTTTTGTTAGTGTCAATTGAATTTTAATTAGATGAAGGATATAGAAAATTTATGTTTACAAATTATATCAAATCGATCTTTACTTATCTTACTTTACCTTATGTCAGAAAATAATACACAACAGAAAAAAAACAATACAAAGGTCAATAATCTTTCATCGCAAATGTTTTCAGTTTGAATGTGAAGGACGTCATTACATTATTGTTATAGGCGGCCATCTTGAATATATCAAAGTTCTCGAGAACGATAGCTCCACACCCATCTTAAAATTTACCCTGGGATCCCTTTGTTTTCAAGTAAGAGAGAAATACTATATCCGTCACTTCAGATTTTTCAGAGTTTAAGTCTTATTAATCGGACAACAAAACATTGGTCTCATAGTGATGCAAAAGTATCTTTGATCAATATTTATCTAAAACGAGAACAAAAGTAGTTTCTGGCAACCTTCACCCCAAACAAGTTTGTATTTTCCTTATTATAATATCGTGACAAATATTGATCTTAAGATACCGTCTGGCCTTCGTACGTCAATCATTCATTGAAAAGTGTGACAAATTAAGGAAGATTCTTATTACTTTATAAACAATGGCTACCATCATATGACAAACTTGTGATGAGATTATGTATCACTTATCCCATCAGGTGGTCTCCAATATATTGTGATGCTTGCTATCGTTCATATATGAAGTAACAGTTTGTTTTGAAGTTTGCATACCAGAAAAACATCGACTATTTTTTACACCCCAAAATGATATTTCAACTAACATTTGTTATCGAAAAATCAAGAAAACGAAGTGGCACATATAAAAAAGGCCTGTAGTTGCCTGCTATATTAAAATGAATTTAATTTTTTGCACGGATAATTGGCGGAAATGATGCAGGTGTTTTCCTTTTAAAACTTGTGTTAAAATTTAACATTGATGGTATTTCATTTTTATCTAGTTTTCTGCAAGGATCGCTTTTGTTATTGATTTCTCATTTAAACTTAAAAATGTTAAATGATAATTAAACTTATGTTAATTCAATTAAACTAATAAATAAAAATCTCTCACAGGATCAAATATACTTTGAATTGTAAACTTGCTTGCTTGGTTGCTTGCGTGATGATTTCCTCAGAAGTCTCTGGGTGGTATTTGCTGTAGTTTGAACAGAGGATAACAAACATACCAAGGATGGATATAGAATTAACAAAATGTATGAAAATGCAAATATTTATGATTTCATGAATTAATTTCGTTTTTCCCTATATAAAGCAGAGTAGAGGAAAGAAAAAGATAAAGGATAATGGAAAATAGTGGTAGACGACAAAACAACAGAATGTTACAACAAAGCTCACTGGTCATTTGACCATGTTCTTTCATTGACCTGAGTTCTAATATGAGGTCTGTTTTAAAAACATTTAAGCATTGAAGTCTGATTGGCCTTAAGACAAGTTTTTTTTTTAATTAAATTTACTAATTGGGAATGTTGGCGGGAAGCCCCTTTCTGCAGGGGTTAGCTTTTTTTTTTAACAATCTTTCGATACTGTTTTTTTTGCTTTGTAATTCTTCAAACTGATGAGGTTGTTACTAACAGCGCAAAGCCCCTTGGTTTTGCAGGTAGGTATCTTTTTTATAACTGTTATACATTGACAGCCTAACGGGGGATTGGTTTTTGGATACTTTTCTTCTTTTCTTCTTCTAATTCGTCTTCTTTTGATCTACTTCTTAGAGGGAATCAGGTAACGCCAACATGCCGAAGTGGCTAGTATAAAATATGTTGAATAAGCAGAATTTTCATCTAAAACATAAAAAGTATGCCAGATTGATGTGAAGCTATAAAGAAACACAAAACCTGAGCTCGTGACATAATATTGCATTAACAAGCGACCCTTTGGACTATCCCGATCCTTACTCATTAAATATGTTTGCCATATACAAAAATAAGTTTATTGAACATTTATGTGACAATCAAATCCTCCTTCTCCAATGAAAAAAACAAATGTTGACAGACTTTGATGAGAAATTAAAAATAACCACCAAGTGGTTGTCCCACTTTGAAATATCCATACAACATGCTTAGACTGTCTATATATGTCAACATTTGTAATTTAAGAGGGTTTTTAAAAGTAAAGAAATTAAATTAATAGAATAAATACACTGTAGTTGAAGTCAGAACTTTTTCAGTGATGCTGAAGAATACATAAAATCGTCAGCATCGCTTGGAAATACAATATGATGCCGCAAACACAGTTTTTGTATTTCCGTAAAGCCCCGCACAAAAGATGCTGACTTAGCGTTTCAATTTGGCATTTTTTGAGTGAAATAATTACATAACTTATCAGACAAAATTGATGACGACGCTCCAAATAGTTATGAATATGGTGGTAATATATGTCTGCTTGGTCTCACGAAGATATTTTGATCTAATTTGTCCTTTGTAGCATACAGCAATATTGATTTTCTTTCTTTTCTTTTTTTTCTTACAAAATATAAGTTGACTGAGTCTGCACCAACTTGTACTCATTCTTGGTAGAAGAAGCATCAACTGTAGCATATATCAGTCAAGTTTTATATCAACTTATTTAAAACTGTGGTGTTATCTAAATTTATACAAACAAATACAAACATGAACAAACATCCGTTCAATCTTATTATGCAGATGACAAAAAAACCATTGAATATCGGTTACGTTTATCTTGTATTCTTCTAAAACATTTTATCATTACCACATCCGGATGTAAACCAACCTTATCTACATCAAATAAAGATTCGCTTGGGTATCCTTCCTTTTTAAATTTCTCAATCCATTCCATCAGACGTTTCTGGCAGAAAGTACGTGAGAAACAAGCTTTAGCTGAACAAAAACTAATGTAAACATCTAAAAATAACTCTGTTTTTTTCAAAGAAAAACTCAAATAAATCATATCTCTGTATTCAGTGCACGTTTGGATGCATCTACTTTTTTTAATCGATAAAAACTGTCCCTTCACGATTATCTCATATATGTTTTTGCTAACCGATATCTGGGACATTGTCGTCATGATCTCAAGTTCATCAAATTATCATTGTTCCAGTCTGTGAAGAACAATGCTAACTGGAAGTTCTATTAATTCAAATATATAACACTGTCTAAAACTATTTCCCAATTATGCTCAAGAAAGCGTGCATTTTGTATCCGTTTGAAGTTGAATATGCATATTATGTGCTTGGCATGCATCATTTTCTTCCATTTTTTTTCAAAACATCAAGCATGAGGGTCCAATTTATTTACCGTCACATTGTTTCTGTCTCTCAGTTTTATTGGAGTTAGATATTGATTTGCCAAGACCATTGCATGAGCCTTCAAACTTGATTAGTTTCAAGCAATGGTGCTATGATGTTAGATTGTCACTCGACTCCGAAGTTTGCTTGTGTTTCCTTTGCTGAGGCTCATGTGAGTCATATAATGAACATCTCTCTTTAAAAAAAAATACGGACATTTCTTCAAGCCAAATTCAGAGAACGATTAGCTACTTATGCTAATTTTTTTGCAAGACTTACTCTGTTTAACGTTTTCTTGACAGAACAATTTACGATGTGTTGAATTAAGTGCATTTGACACATTTGGAATTGGGAATTGAGAACATCTTTTCAATGACTACACAAGTTCAAGAACTGATCTGCCTAAAGCGAATGGCAAATAGAGGGGTTGTATCGATTAATTAATCTAATGAGGACAGCGTGTCGATTGGTTTCTCCCAAAAATTAAGCCTTTTTGGCATAATAGATGTTACTCATCGGACGTGTGTGATTGAATCGACTTGTCATGGCACAATATGAAACATTTTGTTTTGTTATGATGATTTATCACAAGTCACGGGTGTTAAATGAATATTAATAATTCAAGACAATTGTTATGGTGGAATAACAGGTATGAGCAAGATAAAAATCTTAAGATAAGACATTCTTATCGTTGGTTTTACTAGATCAAAATCTTTAACAAATAAATGTCATACATGTCAGTATTTCAATGATAAATAATTACGATATCATCCTGACCAATATAGATCTTTGCTTGAAATCTTTTAAGCTTATGACAAAGTC
>JAUUEB010151564.1:0-14409 GCA_032362205.1 Clione limacina
TCTGTCTGTCTGTCTGTCTGTCTGTCTGTCTGTCTGTCTGTCTGTCTGTCTGTCTGTCTGTCTGTTTACGCGATAACCTGAGTAATTTTACTCAGACCGCTTTCATTTGTGAAATTATGGTAGAGAACGGGTATAAAATGTCTGTTATCTAAATTCAGAAATATTTGTGGAAAATTGACGTTATGGCCCTTTTTTATATCAATGTAATGTGGTTATAGCTAATTAATAATTTTGTTCACTCTTAATTCTTTTTATCTTTACTAAATATTTTCTTAACTTTTGGAAGTTGTTTTTTAGAGTTTCACAGAGTTATGGCTTCTTGAATTGTTTGCTATATGTTTGTAACTTATGTCTGATGTGCATGGTTGAACTCTCTTCGAGTACTCATTTTTTTCTAGTTGACAACTGTTCTATTCAGAAGTTCTACATTATATCACATATATGAATTCAGATGAACCATTATGTACCAAGTTACAACTTCAATACAGAGCAGACTGAGGTTGCGGTTGGAAATGGGTTTATGAAATACAAATTTATAAAGTGCTACATTGCAGTTCCTCATAAGCTGAACATAACAGGAAGTGCAAATTTCAGAAACGGCAGGATGGTTGCCGTTGACAGCATATTATCAATAGGCCAAGGTTATGGTATAGATTTGTCCGAGCGATTTGGCGTCGCCTAACATGTTGTTCATTTATGTAGAGTAGCTGGCACTTACTTCAAATACTTCAAGCATTTGTTTTTCTTAAACAAGCAATTCTTTAACAACATATAATAATTATTTTTGTTTAGCAATGCTACACAAATACATAATTTTTCCCCATTAAGAAGATGTGTTTTTGTAGCCGTTTTCCATACATATGAATATGTATCGATAACGCAAATTACAATGCAAACATTACACTAACTTCGCATGAAATACATTCATATTCAACGTATTAAGACAAAGCCGGCATACTTCATTTGTTTTGTACTAAGACGATTTGAAAGAATTGTCTCTGGAGAAAAAATAAACAGTGATCTAGTGATAAAGGTAAAAGCCATTCATTCAAAAAAAATATGGATTATCTTTGTTAAAATCTGTACAATCTTTTTTATTGTAAAAATTGGATAGAAGTTGTCTTTTAGGTTATATTATTTTTTGGTCATGACTTTATTGGACTCGATCTACGCGTGACAGTATCAAGCAGGGAGGAATAGTTTCTCTCTGAAATAGTTGACTTTTAATGAACCATCGCGTCTTCTTTGCATAAAATCATTATCATTGACGTAAGGAAATAATAGTGGTTCCTCACAAGCACACATAATTGCAGTTACGTCAGTGTTTAGACGTTAATGACATACCATGGACACAGGCGCTTAAACAGGATTTTGAAGGGGGGGGGGGGCAACCTTGGATATTTGTGATATAAGTTATACATTCTGCAGACAATTTTGAATCTCACATGGGGGGGGGGACATGTTCCTCTGGCTACGCGCCTGCATAGACAAGTGACGACAAAACTGGATACGTAGGAACTGGGGAACTAAAATGTCTAAGGAATAGCGAGGATAGTATATATGTCAACTTAACCAACGTAAGTCAGCTCCATTTCAATGTGTCACCAATATCTTTTATCAATATCATAAGACACTGGACTTAGTTAAGATATATTGTTCAATTTAATTAAAAAACATAACCACATTATTCTTAACATCTGCCTCTATAACAAAGTAAGACATGGCCTTTAATGTTTATTTAAATGTTAGTCTAATTTATAATTTATTTAACGCAATTCACAAGTTAGGAATTTGTTACCCATATTACTTTCTTGACAGAAACATTTTCTCATGTTTTTTGAAAGTTTTGAAAATGGAAACTTATTGGTGCTTTTGAGAACCATTTGGTGATGTTTTGTAAATCTGTTTTTTTTAAAATGATTTTCACATTATTTCAAAGACGATTAACAATGTCCATTGGCAATTTTTCAGTATAGTTGTTTTCAGTCATCCACTGTAAATTTAAATAAGTTGCCAAAAAAAACATAGCTTTAGAGTTGTAAAGAAGAAGAACATGTTCTAATGACAGCAAGATCTGCAACCTTCAAGTAAAAAATGTAGTTTAAATTAAAAATAGAACAGATATTATCGTTTTAAAAAAAATTCTTAAGTTAAACCAAAAAAATTATCATTTCCATCTGAAACATTATCACACTAGCATTAGAAACTTACTATGCAAGTAAGTTTTTTTTTGACGTAACATACATACTCTTTTTGTCTTTTTTATATGACGATTAATGTCTCTATCATTAATTTGTTTTGAAGACAATTATAGTCATGTTTGGTACAAGTGAGGGCCACTCGTATCTCGCCCGTAGTTGCATTATTCTGATACTCGGTCAAGAAGTATCAGCATTTATCTCTTACTGCTCACAACAGGCGAGACCGCTGGTATACTTCCAATGTAAAACAAAATAAACTTAACAATTCTTTACGATCTTTTATTTTATTGAATTTACTAAGTGTGTAAAAACATTGTTCATTGAAGAGTTAAAGAGTCTTACATTGACAACAAAATTTTACTTAAAACCCTTTTAACGACCTTAATATCGTATATGTTATGCCCAAAACACCCCTCAGAGTCGAGATAACTTTCACGATCAACGTAACACATACATACCTGTCTACTAACATTAATTTTTATATAACTTAAAGGTTACAAAGATTGTGTTCTCTATTTAAACTCTTTCAATAGAGCTTGCTGTAAAACGTCACTCAGCTTGTACTAATCACATTTTTTTTTAATTTCCAGATTTACTTATGAAAAAAGTCTAGCCACTTATGTACTTCCGGTGATTGTCTTCAGTGGTCTCGTCTGCAACGCTATATCAATTGTTGTTTTTACTGCACAAGAGTTACGTAAACTGAGCTCTAGTGTGTACATATTTGCTCTACTTATCTCTGACACAGGCGTGTTGATCAGTTTATTAGTTGTATGGCTGGAACACATGGGTATTAATGTGAATAATATAACAGGAGTTTGTCAGGTGAGTAATCTGCTAACGTCATATACATACTGTAACAATCAAATGAGGCGATTAACTAAAATAACCAGAAAAATACAGCACCAGCAGAGTGTTCTTCAAATTAAGTTAAATTATGTGATTAAATGAACCCATCAACCCTGAAGCAATTCAAACCATTACTCCCTGTAACAAAGACAATATTTTGTCAGGCAAAAGTCGTTTCTCAATTGCCATTTACCAAACAAATTAAATATTTATAACATTATTAAACTAGTTATAGTATTATGGTGCTTATACACGGTTCACACCTTTCCTCTTTCTCCATTGATATACGATAGACTACAGGCAAAAAGATCACCAGACGAGAATGTGCAGACGTTGTTACGACCGAAACAGCTAGAAATTATTTCCTGATGACCTACGCCACCAGTATCGTGTTGGTGAAGTTTGGGCTCACGGGAGCTTTTTGTGGTTCTGTCGCTTTGAGCATTTACATCATTCATATCAGAACTTCAGTTACAAAGGTGTTAATGATGACAGCTTGCATTTTTGTTTCTACATCATCATAAAATTCAAAATATGTTAATTTATGCTTTAATTTGTTTGTAGCTGGCAGGAATATTTGGGATTACAGCCACAGTATTTTACTTAATCTACTAAAAACTATAGCGATATGTTTGTCGATATGAACATATGTGCTGTTAAGCTTTTGGTGTAATTAGTTTAGCTGTAAGAAATGTTATTAGCTTTTGAGTGTTATGTTTTCTCTGTAATCACGCAAAGAATTTAACTATGAAAAAATATGAATCATCTACCAAATGCACTTAATACGAGGTTCACACCTTTCCGCTTTCTCTATTGATAGACGATGAAAAATAAGATGATACAAATATTTCATAAATAATGCAAGTTGTTCTCAAACTACCAGGAAGGACCGGGTAGTCAGTCACTAGTGAAATATAAACTATAACCTAGAGTATAGTTTCTTGCTTGGGTTCATGCTGGTCATTGTAAATACCTCGATATTCAGTTCGGCGAGTATTCTAAAATATCAGCTACCGTATATATCTTCGGTGATATAGAATCAATATTTTCAAGGATCTTTTTACTTTTGCAAAGTACGTAAAACATATATGTGCAAGACCTGCAACGTAACATTTTTTTTAAAACACACACTGAGCTATACCAGCATAATCTTCGTCGACGATAAGCCGTTTATTAATACTATCCGTAAAAAGGGGGAATATTGAATTTGACATTGTAACGTTATTGTGTAGAAAATGTGTTTTGCAGTTAATGACAATATTTTCAGTTGTGCAATATTTTATGATATTATTACATAAACGATCATTAAAATGATCATCCTTCTGCTTATGTTACACCTGTCAGTTTGATGCGTCGATTTATTTTTAGTTTACACAAGTTGTATCACTTTCTGCTTCTTAATATGTATTTTACATTGATTTAAAAAAAACAAATCTAGTTTTTGAGAATGACTTATAGTTATTAACGGAACAAGCAAAATATTTTCCACTGTATAGGCATGTATGTTGTCAAGTGAGTATCCAATAAGATAGATATTTAAATAAATACATGTATTTTAGTCATACAAGTACTAAATATTTTCTTTATTCAACAACTAATACAATTTAATTAAAATCTCCACAGGCATCTCCCCTCTTCACCTATGTTTTCAGCTTCCTCTCAGTGTGGTATGTGGTATGCATAACCGTGGAGAACTATATCACCATCTGCCAGCCCGGACAGTTCAGAGATATGTGCACACAAAGGCGTGCAGTAATTGTCGTCACCTCTATTCTCGCAATCTCATTATCCCTGTATGCTGTCACGCCGTTTGCACCGGAAGTGCGACAGCTTCAGTACTATCCTGGTTGTTGGGCAGATGTCTGCTATCCGAAAGAAAGCTTTGCTGACATCATGATGATTATGACCTACATTGACTCTATTGTGACACTCTTAATACCCCTCTTGGCAATCATGGGTCTATTGATTCCAATTGCTCATTCCGTAATCATTGCAAGTCGTTGGAGACAGCGTTTCAGCGCAGTGCCTACGCAAGATTCCGGTAAAAACCATACTGAGAGCGTACAGGGAGAGGAACCACATCGTGTTAAAAAACAGACAGGACGAACGAGTCCGAGAGCTCGTGTTGCTAAGATGCTCCTCACCCTGTCTGTGTCCTACGTTTTAATGAACGCCCCGTATCAAGTGTCAAGATTATATTTAATGATGAACCCAGAGATAGTAAGCTTCAATGTACAGAAATTCCAAATGAGTGTACAATACATTAGCTACTTTCACTATGCAATCAAATTCTGGATCTTCGTCATTTGTAGTAAGAACTTCACCAAGTATTTGAAGAAGGTCTTTGCAAATATCACGCCATGCCTTCATCGATGAAAGTTGTTTTTATTGTTATAAAAACTCGTGACCCAATTTCAGATTCATATGGCCCAACCACAAATGGTTTCTTTTTCTGTATCACAACATTACAACTCTTTCTCGTTTGGAACATTTTGACTGCAAATGTTTAAGTTCGTCAATAATTATGCTTAACCTTACCTAAATGTTTTGTTTTCTGGAGAAAAATACCGTATTAGCCCAGTCATCGTATTCTGCTGATGGAGATCAGGTTAAGCTGAATTTTAGTTAATGGTAAACCAATTTTAGAAATCATTAACTAACTATGTTATAAATTGTTATATGACAATTGAGAACCATTACCAAGATAGAAGCTCATTTATGAATTTTGAATATGAATATTATGCTATCGGCAGCGTACAAGTGCTGAAATAGGACCTGTTATTAACATATGTGCGTTAAAATACCTTCGTAATAATATATCATACAAAGCAAAGGATATCTGTTTTAACTATTAGGGGTGTGGGGGGCCGAGTGTGTCAAAATACGATATACACGTTATGTTGTTAACATTCTCATTCATACCCTCTCACTGAACTCCATGGCAACATGTTGAATCAAAACATGCCTTGTGTGATACATCTCATGAGCTTTAATTGATCTATAATTGACCAATTTTTCTTCATGTTCTTTTCTCTATGGTTAAGTTGTTAAATCAATCAAATTTGCTGAAGTAAAAGAACATGTTAATTATTCATTGACATGAATACCTCTCTTAATTAGATATATTATTTTATGCCTCTAACATCACCCCATTAACTTTTATTCATAGGATTTTGTGACATTTAACCCGGCAAGTACTAAGACAGAAAGCAAACTTCACAAGTGGGGACTCAAATCGTCGAGTTAATTCGCATGCGGCATCCCAACTAACAAAAATAGAGCACATTCTCCAGGAATGTACCATTGGATTCACCTGTATAGACCATGACCTGAAAGACTGCAATAGTGCATCCCAATACTGGACCATACACTGACGCGCTACTATATGATGATGAATACTTTCATTTGATTGTTGCAATGTTAAAATCAACAACTATATATTTCCTACCCTTGGCTTTGTAACTGTGTGTTGTAATATCAGTAGTTCCACTAGCAAAAGTAGAATACGTAGTCCTGCTTTAACAAATGTGTTATATTTTGAAATGTATTGATGATACATACTTTCACCAGTTAAATAAAATGATTAAAGAAACAAGTTTGAAACTCAGCGTATTCGTAGCTCTTTGGTTAACATGTTTTTAACTTTTTGAAGTGAAATATTCTATCGACAGTCATACAAACAAGATACAACAGCTTACAGCGATTGAATTATTCATCGGATTACGAGCTTCACATATAACTACTTTTAAGCAAGAAAGGTCCTTAAAGTAGGTCAAAAACGACTGGAAAGACCAATTGTATTTGTGTTTTTTAAACCATAAAGCTATGAGGACTTGAACTTCTATTATAAAGGATCAATGAAAAAGATTGGACACCCTTGAAATGTTGATGAACAAAAGGCTGGTGAAGATTGAACGAACTGCTGACAAAACATCTAATAACATCATTCTCTGTAAAAGCACACGAAAAATCAATAGTCTAAAGACACATTAAAAGGCATGCATACTTTAAAAGCTGACAATAAGCGGAATTAATGAGGCCACGTGGGACCAAAGAAAGACGTACAATCGTCATTCGATGCTTGTAGAAATCAGAAAAATTAAGATTGTCTCTTACCTGTATTGTTTTAAAAAATAGATGACCTTGCTACGGCGCAAACTATACATTGTGTATTAAGACTGAAGGAAGCCAACACAATTGTATTTAAAAAACGTTATAGTTTACTTACTTCTTGAACGTTCAAGTTGCTTCTTTTGTTCTCAAGTAAAGAAAATTGATTATAAAATGACGGCTTTTCAATTTAAATGTTGTTTTTTTAGGATAGCACAATGTTTATTTTGATCTGATTTATATATTAAATGCGTAGATATTGCATGTTATGATTTAATTTTCAAATGATAAACAGGGAAAATCTGTCAAATGGGTTTATTACTTTGACTTGATAGTGTCTATCTTTTTAAGGATTCTGGAAAGTAAAGAATGTTTTTCAAAAGAAAAACGATCTTTGGTTTGGCCCCATTTCCATGGATAGGGCACTGGATAGATGACACAAATTATAAAGATATTTTACAGGATGAGACAAATAATTGAGGAGAACTAGAAATATGATTTAAAGCTCCTATGGATCTCCCGAAGAAAAAAGTAATTCATGTTTTTGCTCAAGCAAGAATTTGTAATGACTAATGGATATGAGGTTTTTCGAGGACTAGTTCCTTTACAACTTGGACGATGTGAATCAAGGCGACGACAAATATTACTCTTGTATTGTATGTACGTTTATGCTAATAATGTGAATATTCGTTGATATCGATTGAGGCCATTCAAGACATTGTTTAAGGAATTGATACACAATGTTTAGAGGCATCTGATTTCTATTTTTTAAATACAAAAGTGTACTCTGAGAATATATTATATGTATGTCGTTGGACAAGTTCGAATAATGTCTTGACGAATGATGCAGTTTTCTACATAATAAAATTAAAACATGCTTGTTTGTTTGTTTAATTATTTGTTTGTGGACTATTTGTATGCAATGGGGTTTTAGCCACAGTGTTGACCCAATCAACATAATACATTGGCAATGTGTTTGTACATATAAGAAGATGTGCAGTTAAGCTTTTAATGTAATTTAGTTGGCTGTAAAACATTGTATTAGCTTTTTAGCATAAACGTCATTTACACACACATGCAACAGACAAAGCAAGATCACCTGAGTGCAATACATTTGCGGGCTAATGAACACAATGTTATGATTCTCAGTTTATAGACAATGCACACAGCAACTGATAACAAGAGTAGACAGTTGGTCACTTAATTTAATACTTAATATCCATAAACGTAGAAAACGTCAAATAAAGGATGTTTCTTTTTATTGACCGATAAAAGATTGTAATAGTTACCATTAAATACGAACACATGTGCTTTTCATCAGTTGCTTCGGAAATCATTGAGAATTTGTGTGGCACCATGATCAAGTTGGTGTGATTCCTGGTCATCCCGCTGTAAACTAAACAATTAAAGCGGGACTTTCCACGATTTCACACAAATGCCATCGGAACTACTAAAAACGTTTACTGTGCATAGCTTATTTCAGCTTAGCTGGCTTGTATACCTTATTGATTTTTATGAAATTATGCAGATCCGTTTTCATGATCGTCATTAGTTAATTGTGAGAAGTTCATTCACAAATATTGCTTCCAAAGGGAAATAACTCACAGACGGGATTTCGTAGTCTACTGAAACTTATTATTTAACCCAGGATTTTACCTACTTCTTTACCTTAAAAGCACTACAAACTCACAATGTGTTCGTGATTTTGAATTAAATGATAACACTTGTTAGTTGTTTTCTAAGATAGTGTAAGCTGCATTTCGAATCATTCTTGTTCGTCAGATTGACAGCCAGGCACACAAGAAAGTGTTCGATTTGTTGGGTCTTGTCAAACTACATTTGAAGGGCATGGGATACACAATAATGATGATTATTTTTCTTTCTTAACAACAAATTAGTTGATCACAATGTCATGTTTTTATTTTGAAAGAAACGCTTGACCTTATACTCCCTGTACAACAATGAATCGATGTTTGCCTGTAACTGGAAATTACTATATATTAATTGTCTGAAGTAATGCATATTCTTTTCGCATTTGAGTATGTGTCAAGAATAGTGTGTTTTCTACTAAATCAAATGATATATTTAATAGCTGAAACAACAATTTAGTTGTTTTTAAACGTTTAAACAACCGACCAAAATAGAAATAGTTTCAAAGGTGAGACTAAATATCACAAAGTGTTCCAGAAACATCAAAATGTGGGCTGTGAATAGATATTACAAATCATGATATGATGTAAATCAATATAAAGAGACCAAAAGAGAACTGACGAAGTTAATATCTTTATAATAAACAAAAAGCACTCTGCCCTATAAAAGAGATCACGATTTGTTCATAATTTTGTGACAAATTGAATTTAAACATTGTACATTTTGATCTCAAATTTGAAATACTTTACATTTAAACAACTTCAAACAATTTGCTTGTTATCCATGATCACAATTATAGTGTGAGTAGTTATATATTTGCGTCTGTCTTTCTATCTATGTATGTCTGTTTATGTGTGTGTCTGTTGACACGCTGACTTGGAAAAAAGTGTTTTGATATCTTTAATTTGTTGGTAGGAGAACAAGTATATAATATTTGAAATTCAAATCCGTGAATATTTGTGTGAGTATGAATAAGGTAGTGTACTTAACGAGTTGTTTGCTTTATGTTCTTTGTAAATTTGGTGAACACGCTGTCGTGACATATATTGAATTTAGACTGAGAAATGCTACACATATGCCCTTCTAGTGTCCTTCTTAACCCTGTTTTATTAACATTTGGAAAACATAATTTTAACAGAGTTGCGTTTTTTTGCAATATGTTCTTTATTTTAGTTGCCCTCCGGATCAAAGACTTTCGAAGCTGGGACAGGGTTTTTACGATATCTTTCCAAATGTCTAGTGCTGAGGCTCATTGCTTGTTGTGCAAACTCAATTGTCAAGTAGTCGTTCAAATGTACGTACGAATTGCCTACCGACAGTAGTAGGAACACATGTGTGGCATGTCAAATATATAACATATATACCCGGCGTCGTTCAGTATTACTCACGATTTAAACATTATGCACTACGTATTTTTCAGATTAAAGGATACGGTTAGGTTTTCCATTACTTTAATTCAGATAAAACAACATCTACGCGTACATTTTTCAACAATTGATTAAATCTGGAAACACTCAGCTGTAGGAACACTTATTCTAGAACAGTCCATCCTTCTGTTACCTTTTGTAAAACAAGTACATTATAAATATGTCTGTTTTATTGTTCGTAAAAGGGAGGTCACTATACGATTTTGTTTTAGTACGGGTTAGAGTTTGCAATTTACTTTGATGATGTGTTACAAATAATAGTTGTGGAATACCAGACAAACTTTTTTTATTACCAGAAAATCTTAATCTTCTTCTTTTAGTTCGCCAGATGGACAATCCGATATAAACATATACACGTTGCCGTCCGTTTGATATCTATAAAGCAGCCAAAGAGCTTCCGGTCTTCTGTTGTTGGAGTTGACCAGACTTTCTTTCGTGTCTCGTTCTGTAGAGGGGGGGGGGCATTATTTAAGAATATGTGTTTCAGTTTTAGCTTCATTTCATTAGCACTAATATGTCGAGTCTATTCTAAATTTTCGAAACATGGGATATTGCATTCTGGTGTTATTTGGCCTTAGCTGGGAAATTGTTATTTGTTCTTGTCTGGAGGGTTGGTAGTATGGTATTTTCGATCATTTCAGGGTTGTTTTTCTTTAATGTCTCTTTACATTTTGTTCTCATAATTGTCTTCTCTTCAATAAAAGACGTTGAGTGATCAGTCTGATCTTGGTCTCTATCTACATCAAAAGCGTAAATGCTTGTCTTGGTATGTCTAAAACAACAAGCAACCATTTTGTGTCGATTAAATCAAAGCTGTTATTACCGATGCAAACATACATAGATATAAGCAATACGATATATACACACAGACGTTCACTACTTGCATAAAAATTGTTGTAACTTCATGGGTTTATAAAGTATTGAAAACGACATATAAGTTTTCACAACCATCAGTTGTTTTTTGGCGGGCAGCCTGTAAAAAAATAACACTAATTACAACAGTATATGGGTCAGATTGAAGGGGATCATGTTTAAGCTTGGGATATTTTCATCGTATTTACGAGATCATCCAGGATGCTTGCAAATCAAAGAACAAATTAATCGCTTAACATAGAAAACCTCAATAAAAAAGGATTGTGAGAAAATCCAACACTGTACCCTTAAATATATTTTTATAACGGATGTGCTCGTGGCGTTGTATACATAATGAATCTAGAGCATAACTCTGACAAGATTTTGTAATTTGGATATCGTTGATAAAGATATCGAAATAAATATATTCGATATCTATCTCATTATCGATCAAAATTGGGAATTATCGTTACTACAGTAATTTTATCTCATTTTGTGACGCATATTTGCTGTTTCTGCTACTCCTTTATATTTAAAGTACTAAGGTCTTTAGTTAAAAATAATACAAGTTATGTGGACCTTCAAAATATTCTTATAAGTAAACAGAATAGCGATCACTTTGGCATCAAAGAGGGCGTCAAAAGAAAGGAAAAAATTACAATTGCAACATTCAGCAACATGGACAAATCTCTATGTTCGAAAAAATGCTCTTTAAAATTCGTATGTGTTTTATATATTTCTCCGGACAATTCTGATATGTGAACCCTAACAAGTAGGGAACTCAAGAAATAAACACATTGAACGTGTCTTTCCAAGGCATAGTGTGCTAACCCGCGTCATCTTAAAATGGCGTTACGAAAATTGTGCCATTGAAAAATGGTCCAGAACTATTCAACACCATTGTCTATTCTTGTGTTGTAATGTCATGGGACTAAGAGCCAGCGCACCAGCCAATTAGGTCAACATATTCAGTGGTGGTCAACAACTTACATGGTTAAGAATGATAGTAAGAAACTTTAAATATGTCAACACACAATTTACTGAACAAATAATGGTTGCAAGTAATAAAGACAAATATGCGGAGTTATTTCATGTCTTACGTGGATTTCATGTTTGCCAAGGTCACAAATTCAACAACTACAGAGAGAGGCAGTGAAAAATAGACTTCGACGGAAAGCGCGACGACAACGACTACCTCGACCACGACTGCGACGTTTTCTAATAATTTGAATATAAGTTTTGTTTTAAATACGACTATTGTGCTTTTGATCACAATTAATCTCAGTTTCGGACAAACTGTTGACATTTTTACGTATCTAAACATCAATTCAAATAAAGGTGTTTCTCGTAGTCACATATTTACAAAATTACTATGCAGGCAATCAGAGTTTATAAGACTAATTATCCTCTGAATAATTAAATTGAAAAGACAGATCATTTGATATATTGGATACAAACTGATGCGTCTTACGTGAGGAGACAACTAAAGAAGTCGCCTTCTATAATAGCAATCACATTAATCGTATTTATAAAATGCTCAGAACTGAACATCGCTTCATATTGCGAATCTTTTCTTCGTTATTATATGCCCAGATCACCCGGACTGACCAAGATAAATATATTGAAATGATCTGAAGTCAAAGCTTTTAACCTAATTGTCCGCTGGTCAGAAACATTGCTATAGCTCATGTAAACTATATCTTCGTGCATACAATAAAGGATCCACATAAGTCGATATACATCAAAACAACAGAAATCACCAATACGTGTCTAACATTTGTCGGACATTTGGAAACCAAAACCCTAACTGTCGACCAATGTGTCTTTAGATTATCTTATATTCGCTTCGTTCAACCCCTTGCCTTGGTCATCAGACTGGCAATAAACCTCTCAGTTCACCACTATACCAGTTAGATAATTGGATCATGTAGACTTAAACAACTTAATGATTTCATTCCACACCAGTATTTGAATATGAGCCTTAAAAAACCCCGCATTGAATGTCACTGATTAACAAAAGCGACACAAAGTCATTTCAGCTATCAACAAATTGGAATATGTGAGTGACTATCCAACGTTTCAGATGAAAATCAGTTTTCCTATTTCAACAAGTAGTCGGCAAGAGAAATAATTTGAAAATAAAAAGATTCCAAAGATTCATGCTATTCAAAAAATATCTCAATTTGTCCAAAATGTGACATTGGTGTTTATTTGTGAAACACGGTAATGCAATATTAAGGTACTTATACAGCTGGTCATAGTCAGAACTTAAGATATGTAATTTATTTAAAGTACCGTTTGTCTTTTAGTCCTTGGCCGTTCCGTGTTTAACCCTCCCTCCCAATAGGGGGAATTTTCTCTCCGTCAATAATGAACTTTATGATGATAGAATAATTCCGTGATGTTGCAACCCCTCATTGAAATGCGGGGAGGGGCTGATATGGTTCCTTATTTAGCCTTTGCATTTTAGTATACAAAATTGGTACGGATTTTCAGTTTTTCTGAACATAACATTTTTGCTATAGCATTTTTTTTAATTATTTCGTGTTTAAGAGACCTTCAAGACTAAAATGTGCAAAATTAAAAACAAGCTATAAGCGGCTCCATTTTTATCGTTTAGCGAGGATTTACATACCACTTGACGGTGGTGAATTAAATGTACTTAAATCGACACAAATGTTGAGCCTAAGCTTGAATTATTATGTCGACAAATTAACCGTTTTAAGACACATTTTAAGATGATCTAATACTAATAACATCAATAAAACGTATCGAATATCGCTCGTAATAGCTGTGCTCTACTATGAACAATTAGAAAAATGTAATACTCTAAGGTTTTATCGGTATTATTTTGACCGGTCTATGGGCATCATTACAGCATTGAATTATTACTAGACTCATACAGCAGTCCTGTGAGTCACTACTCACTCACATAATACAGTTTTTCTCAAACTGTAATGATACTTATAAGACTTGAGAACAGTGTGGTGTATGGTCTAGTGCTTGGCTTCAATTATGAAAAGAAGGTCACAGGCTCGAATAACTCCGACGACAATGACAATTTCTCTTGACAGAAGTGCATTTCTAAGCGTGTTGTTGATATTACCTATATCTTTTCTTAAGTGCAAAGTCCGCCTGGGGCAAGTTTAGAATGTTACTCCCGATTCTGTCATCTCGTCAGATCTCACTTGCATCTTGAGGAAAAGTTTACTCTACCTGTGTAAGAAGCACAATGTTGCATGTCTCAGAGACCTGGGCCCTGTCCTCCAGTGCCCTAAACCGTCTGCAGCGAAATGACAGAGCTATGATGCGCTGGATGT
>JAUUEB010151675.1:0-14409 GCA_032362205.1 Clione limacina
AACATTTATTAAATTTTGGGTGTTAAATTTTGCTAAAACCCCCCCCCCCCCCCCTTCCTCTTATTTTATACTATCAAATACATCACTTGACGAAATAAATCATATCTGAACTATTCAAACACTAGTGACTGGTAAGACAAAATGCTCTTTGATTTACTGAAACATAACTAATTGGTAGAAAAGAACTGCCCTCGGACCTACTGAAATATTAGTAACTAGTACAAAAATTGCTCTTTGACTTACTGAATCATAATTCATTGTTAGAAAAATGCTCTCTGGCCTACAATTACATCATTCGCTGGTGTATGTTGTTGCAAATATATTCAATTATTCTCTACACTACTTCTAATTAAAATGTAATTTCATAAAATAAAAACAATTAAATTTTACATTCTTTTTTGTTGAATAGTTCTTCGAAAAAAGTTATATGAAGTTCGAAAATACGTTGCTTAGTGCTGTAGTCTTGGGCTTTGGATTTCATTAGTGAAATGGATGATTGATTTGGTGAGAGGTTAATTATTTGAGATTAATTCCGTATATTAAGAAATAATGTTTGTAATGTGATCTAGACGCAAATGGGATGGAATAAACATAATAACAAAAACAAAGATATCAAGTGCATACATACATACATACAGACACAAACATAATTGGTGGGGTTATCTGCCATCTTCATCTTTACTTGAACTTATATGTTTTAAAACAATGATTCAAGTCAACAAATTGTGCCTAAGCTCATTCATACTGTGTTACTGTTAGTCATCAATCAGTACTCGACAAGTTATTGAAGTACAAAACTATCAATATAGACGCATCTTTTTTTAAAAATTTAAATCACACAAATCTTTACTCATTTGAAATTGGCCGGTTCTATCTTTTTAGTTTCTGAGTTAATTCTTCGTGTTTGAATGAATATAGTCTATACTGTGCCTTAATGTACATCTTATATAAATGCAGTATTTAATCAGGAAAAATTAAAAACTGTGTCTGTTATCAATTTGCATAACCATAACTAAACAGACGTTCGCTCTTATTCTGTAGATTGATGTATTGTTTATTCGTTAGTGAAAGAAAGATAGAAGAACCTTCAACTATAATTGATATTTTAAGGTAACATAGATGGTATGAACACATACTCTCAATCCCCTAATATACTTCCCCCCGTCTATTTTTCAGAGAAAATCCCCCCCCCCGAGACTTATTGACACCTCCCCTTCTATTACATTTGACGCATCAGTTGTGTAGATAAGATTGACATTGACATATTGTAGTGACTCCCATACAAGTGCTAGGGTTGTCTCTCTTTTGCATTGACACAGTTCTAACAAAACATAATTATATGAACAGATATGAATAACAGACAGTTCAAAATTATGCTGATTTGCACCCCCCCCCCCCTTCTATTGAAAATTAGTAAATGTGCACCCCCCCCCCCACCCTTCTAATAAGGGATTCAGAGTATCTACTTTCTTAAATATTGGGGCAATAAGTGCCTGTCTCCAGTCTGATGGAATTTTGCCTTGATTTAAAGAAGCCTGGAAGAGCAATGTGAGGACAGGTGAATGTCAATTACAACAGAGTTTTGATAAATTAATTGGTATGGTGTCTGCTTCAGTAGCTTTGCCTTGTTTAAGTTTTTTCATCAAGAGGCTTAAGACTCCATTATTACCAACAAACGTATTAGACATAGTGGGGTTCTATGAAAGAAAGAAACAAACCAGTTTATTATGAACATCATTAGAACAGGACAATTCATTTATTCACTATACAGAAATGCATAATAACATTATCAACATAAAGTAAACAAACTTCATGATATGCTCATGAAACATCATGCACAAGCATCCTTTTACTCACTCAAATTTACTGAAAAACTTATGGACAGCTTGCCCTGCAAACATTTATACACTGCAGAAAAAATGGCAAACCATTGCCCATGTTTAACACCCTTTGTGATCAAACATACAACTAATGAACCAATCTTGATACAATCTTCACAATCGCAGTCCAGTTTATATACATATCAATACATGCAAACAAACCCATTTACAGGAATACCTGTAGGAATACAAAAATTCAAAACTTATGGATGTAAATACACACAACCATAAAAAATACACACACACTGACAATCATCAATCACTTCTAACAGCAAGATATTCTTACTGAAAATGTAAGATAAGTTTCCAATTTTTGCAACATGTATTAAAGTTAACATTTCATTTAAATATTTCCTTAAAACGTACAATTCAAATATCAAATTTGTTTACATAAACATTTAGAAAGACAATTCATTTTGAATAATTTTGTAATGATTCTGAAATGTAACCAGACATGCATCTGTCTCTGTCTATAAGTTAATTGGTTGTTCCGTCCTGTACTTTTGTACTTTTCAGTTTACTTACAATGAGATTGGGTGCATATCATAAATAATATGAGAAATCTACAAACTGATATTATATCTTCAAAGAGAAACAAAGGACTGCTCCTAGAACGTAGAAGAAGACTACCCATTATTATCAGCATTAAAATATAATTATCAGGATAAGAAATTTGGATGCTAAAGCCTTATGAAAATGTTTGATGATATAGCAAAAATGAGAAATTTGAATGCTAAAGCGCTATAAAAATGTTTGATGCTATAGCAGGATGAGAAATTTGGATGCTAACATATATTATCATTGAGTATACTAAATGGATTTTTTTTATAATTAGGTATAAGATACCCTGTCAATTAATTGTTCCTTTAAAATAGCTGTCTCCGAATTGTATGTGTGCAAATCTCTACTTGGGGACAGTACAACTTTAACCATGGAGGTATGACATGGAGGACAAGAAAAACAATCTCAGAGTTTCATCAAGATGTGCCTAAACAAAGGACAGATCAAATTGGAAGGGTCTTATTTGTGGCATATGCTACTCTGGGATAAATAAGGTGGATGATGACAACCAAAGACAGTTTAATTAAGGATATTAGGGATAAAACATATAACTAATAATGCTATAATTGAGACTTAGGCAAAAAAGTTAAAAAAGATAATAGAGAGCTTTTGTTGAGTGAGGACATAAACATTTTATAGTCTTTAATTTTAGTTTGTCCTCTGTTTTTTTTTACTACTTATGAAGTTAAGTTTGTTGAAAATAATCTTATGACATTTACTCAATTTACTCTGTGTAATGGTTGTACTATGGAATAATTCATAACATAAGATGAAAAGATAATGTGCTAATTGAATGAATCTTGCAATACTTTCATTTCTTCATTCCATTCATATATTGTTTCATTTTTACACAAACTAGTTTACAGGGTCTGCCTGCAATAAGCATGTCAAGGCCAATTTATCATCAACATTCCATCCTATAATGATACAAACTAATCAAAATAATTACTCTTTGCCATAAAAAACAAGGTCAAATTTTGTTGTTATTTCTTTAATTCTCGAAGAGAAAAAACTTTATAAAGTCAACTCCTGTTTTTCCCCCACTCCTTTATTCTTATACTATCTTAAATAATCCTGCTCTATATTATCTATTTTGCACTAAGAGGAAGTGAACAAAAGAGAAAATGTCGAACAGTTTGATGTTATATCCTTAATTGCAAAACCATCAAGGGTTGACTGTAAATCAATTTGTTTTGACAAAAAGCATTGTTAAATGATCTACAACTTACTCAGAGTTTTAAAAAAATAATTCAATTTCAAAAAGAAAAATTAATTATGGAAAGATAATATTTAAACTTCTTTAAAGATAAATATTCATTATCTCTCTCTATGTTTATTTCTGTGCTGAAGATTAAGTAATCACATCATTTGATTGTCTTTATATTTATACACATACCTTTGAATAATTAGAGCTCAAATACAACATTGTTTTCTCTGTCTGTATTGACCAGCTTCACATAATGCAAAACTATTCATGGGTCAACAAACATTGAAAGAAGTCAATTCAGTTACCATCTCAAAATCTCCTATTTTCAGAGATGAACAATGCATCTCTTTCATAACTTGAACTATATTATTTGCTATGTTAAAACAATTTCAGTCATTTCATTGCTGTTTGTTGCTTATTTGATTTCACATTTATTGAGACTCAATGATAGAAAACTACAACATTCAGAGTGAGGAAATATACACAATTCACAATGAGAAATCTACCCTTAAACCACTAATAACTAAGCAATCTTGCCTGTTAAATTTTTGTACAGCTTTACAGGAGTGCAGATGGAAGTTCAATTAAGGTTTGATCATCTTTTAAGGAACTCAAGGTGAATATGACAGATGTTTTGGTCAATAAAAACTGTTCAGGAACTATCCAAAAAGGAGAGATAAATATGAATAAAGAAATCCGCCTTTCATTCATTTTAGCACTTATAATGTACATATTCACAGTATGGCATAACAAATGGTTACTAATATACATGAAAATCAACATGTCTTGGCTTGATTGACAAGAACTCTGTAATGTACTAACATAACAATAAAAGAAAGAAAATCAATTTAGAAAACTTTTCAATCATTTAACTTCAGCAAAATTATTTCAATGTCTTCAATTCCTGAAGAACATTGTGTGTATGCTTGATTATGGATGCGTGTGCAGTGTATGAGAAAGACTATGTACTTTGTTTTAGGCACATTCATGTGCCTGTGTGATTCTCCCAAAAAAATAATTTGAAATCTTAAATTGAAAAGAGTGAGAGAAAAAGACTAAAGACAAAAAAGAACAAAAAGAGGGAGAAAGGGAACCAAATTATGGTAATATCCCTTTTAAGAATGCTTAGTGTTTGTAAAATTATTTTACACATGGCATGAATACAAAATAATGACATAGGCTCTTCAAATGAGAAACCAATCTTGCATATTAAACAGTAGACTAGAAATAAAAAACTGACTATAAGACAATTTCTACTTAATTCTTTAAGAAAAGATGGGGGAGGGGTATTCTGACCGGCTTGGGTAGAAAAAACTGAATTTGCTATTTTATTTAACTGAAAACCATGGAAAGAATAGATTTTATATAACAAAAAAACTAAATTAAGGCAGATGCTGAATAAATTCCACAACTGGACCCCTCAATATCAGTAGCCTAAAGCTAACACAGAGGAGTAGATACATTCTTTTGTCACTAACCTTTCATGGTATTAAGGTGGCATGTGAACGGAAACACTTTTAAATGAATATTCCTCCTGATCTCTCTTATCCATACTTTTGTTTTTCACACCATTCTTAATTCTTTAACAAGATATAACCAACATTATAAAGGTAACAGGAGTCTAACAACTCTTATACCTACCCATGATAAAAAGACTAAATCTAACAAGTAAAAAGAAAGTTAATGCTTGGCTTCCTTCTGATCAACAGGCGAAATGTGCTTAATATTTTGCTTGGGTAATGCTTTCTATAGCCTGTGTCAATTGAACTTGCAGGGGCAGCACTGAGTATCTATAAGAGCCAACTAATGCACATGTCTACAACTTAATCAAAATCTGGTATATTATACTTCATCTATCATACCACTTTCAAACTGAGAAAAGGCAATTTATTTCCAGTTTTAAAATCTATAATTAAAGAAAGTACTATGGTTGGGCAAATCAGTGTCAAATTTTTTGAACCAGTTGTTTCTATGGCAATTTTTGCCGCTGAAGATGATTCTTTAATTTTTTGGGGAAATATCTGTTATGGTGATTCTGTGGTTCTCAGAATTTCATATTTTAATATATTGGATATTCAAATGAATATTTCGTGTTTGTAAGATTTGTATTTGGGAATTCCAAAGTTTAACTTATGGTCAACAGAACTACCATAAAAAATGATTCACAAAAAAACAAAATTGTGTTGAGCAGCAAATATGGCCATAGAAACCACTGGTCTTGCGAGTATATATAACAAAAGGGAAGATTTGCTCAACCCTACCTATACTAATACAGACTGCCCCTGTCATACCACCAGACTTGACAACTACCGGAATTAGCCAGGAACAGCATTTTTCTTAAAACATTTTTATATTCCATCCAATACCGTCATAAGGCAATAATAACTCGGCATAACAGTCAGTCTCTCATTCCTAGTCAGCCATTCCATTCCCCCTACATTGTCAGTGGATGTGGAATGCTAATAGCTTTGATCATTTCAATCTTTAGTAGAAAGTGCACAATGAACTGACAGTTGAATGTCTATCAACATGTATTTTAAAGCAAGAATTTGAATTGTCATAAATATGAACACAACTGAATAATTACAGTACATGTAATCTCAGCAAAACATAATTTACAATCCCTCCAAAACACTCAGAGGGGGGCTGATCAACTGTTCATACTCAACCTTTTAATAGAAAAAACGGTGCAGATGCTCTTTGAGCACAGCAGGAAAATTACAATGCTTCTTGCTAACAATGGTTAACTGTAACGGTCTCGTATGGTTTCTACTTCTTTGTTAAACTTTCTATAGCGTTTTGGTCCATTACATTTTCCTTAACCCAAAATATGCTTAATATACATACTTTATGTTTAAATGGGCATGTAGATTTACTGGAGAAAAAATTAAAAAATGTAAATTTTTGTTACTCTTGCTTGGTGACCATGGACTCAAAATGATTAAAGTTAATTTTTCAATTGTAAGTTACCACAGAAAACAGATTCAATAAGCTAGTAGAATACCAAAATCATGAATTTTTTATCTTCAAAAGCTAAATGCACCTTATGAACTTCCAGGGGCCATTACTCACTGAAAGAGACAGTAGTTTTACTATACAAGTGGATTTAGAGAGAACTGCAGCTATGGGAAAAAAATGTTTCATGTAATGCCCAAGGGGGTCCTGATTGCCAAAGGACTAACAAAAATATGATCCAAAGATATAATCAATTCGACAAAGAGACTAGAGTAAATGATTCTTATATAATAATAGCAAATGAAAAGTTTGTTATTTCTTTAGCATTGTGAAATAACCGGTAGTTAGCTGACTGGAATGAGTATATATGTTGAATCAAGTATTCGCTGCATCTTGGCATTCTCAGTGAATAATTGTGTGCTTCTGCTTTTAATATTTGCCTCAATAGCCTACAACTGTTATACAAATAAAGTTCATTGTCTCTTATCACAGATGGCCCAGTAATCTCAGCCGATATATTTCATTATCTGCCTGGCATAATAGTCCATACTGACTGCATTCAACAAGCGAAAAGTGATCATTCACTATTTACAAATAAAACAAATTCCTTTAAACAGTAGAACTGTTCCCATAAAGGAATATATGGGCAGCCCAATTTTTCGCCTCACCTTGAGAAATTATTTTATCAAATGATTTTTTTTAAATTCTATGAAAATTTGTTCAGAACCCCTCAATCTGACCATATGACTGTCTTGGGCTGCAGGGAATAACAAAATAAGTGGTTTTGCCTTTGCACCATGCTTAACATACTATTTTTTGAACAATTTGGTCCCTAAACTAAATGGTGGCCACTTTGCTAGAGTTGCAGTAAATGGAGGTAGATTTTTTTTAATGATTTGAAATTTGCTTGGTTGGCGCCTATAACAGCTACTCTTTTGTTTTATTTCAAGATCTCAAGGGATCTTTTACATGGCTGCAATTTTCAATTAAATTGTACTCCTAGGCTTACATTTGAACACTCTTAAAAACCAAAGAGGTTAAATTTTGAGAAAACCTTTATGGGTTCTAAAGTTGTTCTAGATACATAAGCATTGTCTACACAATTGTAAAGCTCACAAGACAAATCATCACAAACTCGAGACTTGCTAGGTTTATCACAATGTTCATAAGAATATTACCAACCATCAATTCCTATTTTTAAAAAGTGACATATACTGTGTGCTTCTTAAAAATATATTCAGTAACAAAATCACAAAAGCAAAGGACAGTGTTGTTGTTTTTTTTATTATTATTGTACAACTTATACATTGAATAAAACAAATAACTAGAAAATATATTATCATTGCGTTTTTTGCAACGCATTTGTTATATGTGGTTTTGATTGGTGTAAATTGATTTGGAATGCTTCTTCCAGTTGTTGAATGAGCCATGATAAGGTTAACAAAGCCATAAAAGAAAAGACGAAAAAAGCCAAAAATGAAATGTTGAAAAACGATATTTTCTAATTTCATTCAACAGCTAGAAGTATAATTTCAGAGCAATTTATACCAAACAAAACCGTGTATAACAAATCTGTTGCAAAAAAGAAGCTGATGATATCTTTACTAGTTACTTTTTAATTGCATTGCAAAGTTGTACAATAATTCTTTTTAAAACACTGTATAACAAAGAAAGAATAAGTATTTAATAACTTCCTGCTGCTCTCATTTTGACTTATCACTAAACACTAACAAGAACACCCAATTATTAGAATGGATTTTAGTCTAGTTGATTTCATTGCTATCTGATGTAGAAATAGAATGTACTAAAGTAAACCCAGTTTTGATAATACAATTAAAACAGGAAAGAAATGTCTTCCTAAGAGCTGAAGAATATCTATTTTTGGCAAACTATTACTTTGACCACTAAGAAAGATTAAAAATCAAGGCAGTCAAAGTATTCAAAGATTCCTTAGTCCCCTTTTAGAAAGTCTATTTTAAAATATGGATGTGAGTGTGACAGCTTTTAAGTAGTAGATCTCTTTAAAATACAGTTCAGTAGATGTGAAAAATGTTTTAAATACAACTCTATTCTTAATCTTAAAGACAATTAACACAGCTCACGTTTTCATAAATGTACCGTATGTATTGAGGTGACTCTTGACATAAGTGAGACTCGAAGTGATGTCATTGTATTAGAATAAGAGTGGGTGAAGACTGTCATATATCTATTAAATTAAGTTAATAAACACACAGAATACTGTTTTAATCAACTGAGTGGAGAAAAAAGTTTGATTATGACAGACTGACAAAGATTATCACAGACTTATCTGAAGTTGTCTGTGTGGTTAACTTTCTTTTTTAGTTTTAAGTCACCTAGTGCAAAATTATGTATTTTACAAGGGAAAATGGAAATGGCTATGAGAAAGAAAACTAATTTGTTCACATTTGGCAAGATTTACATTACACCTACTATTCTCAAGACAGCACAAGCCAGACTAGGTTATTCACAAAAGGGTGTCCACTATGCTTATCTTTTACAGGAGTTAAGTTCTTAAAAGTACAGGGTGTCTTTAATTAATGACCCAAAACTAAACTTTTATTACAAAAAAATTGTTTTTTTTGCATATTCAAGTAGAAATATTACGATTTTGTCTGATATACAATTTGTTATTTTCTGACCATTGGTCACTTTGAGTTACCCAGAAACGGGCAAATACAGGGATTTTCTCCATTATTGACCGATGACAAATCATTATAACTTTCAAACCATTAAATATCAAAACATGTGGTTTTGGGCAGTTGCTTAGAAATTTGTGTGGCACCATGACCAAGTTGGAGTGACTACTGGTAAACCTGCAGTGGATGAAAATGTAAAAGTAGGAATTTCAGAGATATTGTTTCATCATATAAAGTAACTGCTCTTTTTAGGCAGTATTTTTGGATCACCTTCACATTATCAACGAATAACATTCATAGAAACTTATTTACAAAATGTCATAAATATTGATCAAGTATTAAATGAGTTATGCTATTCTAATCTTTGCACAGAAACATTTTTAAGCTGGAAAGATTGTGTCTCTGAGTTACTTCCCTTTATATGCAGTATTTCTCAATTTGTAAACTAAGCAAAAGCTTGTTGCAATTATAAAAACTCATCTGCCAACTTTTTCTAAAAAAGTTTAGCCAGTTATTGAGTTTGTTGAGCTTTAAAGATGGCATATGTGAGTTACTTCCCTTTGTAAGCATTGTTTTTAATGAACTTCTCTCAATTAACTGATAACAATCATGAAAACTTATATGCAAAATTTCATAAAAATCCATAAGGTATTGAGCCAGTTATGCAGTACTAAACTATGCACAGGAAATTGTTTGAGCAGTTCAGATGGCATTTGTATGAAATCCTAGAAATTCCTGCTTCAACTTTTTAGTTTACTTCAGGACGATTAGTAGTAACACCAACTTGGTCATGGTGCCACACAAATTCTTAATAAATTTCAAAGCAACTGCTGAAAACCACACGGTTTGAAAGTTATTAAGAGTTTGTATCAGTCAATAATAAGGAAAACATCCTGTATTTGCCTACTTCTACATTTCTGGATGTGATCAATGGTAAGAGAATAACAAATCGCATATCAAACAAAACTGAAATATTTCTTCTTGAATATGCAAAAGTTCGAAGGTTGTTATCATTTTTAGTTTTCTAAGTAATAAAACTTAAGTTTTGGGTCATTAATCAAAGACACTCAGTACATTGTTCATATTCATATTTTTTCTGTGAAATGATCAAATAAAAAAAATTAGTCAAAGTCTTAACTTTGGATGTTTCCTATCACAATAAACCAGATGGGTGGAATGTTGGTAATGCTCAATGATGGTAAAATACTACAAATTTAGAAAGGAAGAATACTGTCTTGTTTAAAAAGCAAACATTTTCTAATCTATGAAATTGTAAGTATATCATCCACATCAGCTTTCAGCGTTACAATTCTAGCTGGCAGACAAGTTGACAGAAATATCACCTAACCCTTGAAAAATAACTCATTGTATAAGGCCTAAAGCGCCACATTTCCAGATCCTTATCATCTCACTAATAAGATACTAAAGTCGACAAATATAGACAACAAGCACTTTGTGGCTCTGATAACAGCAGGGTTTTAGTATTACTCCATAGCTCCATGGTTTATTTCCTCTCCTAATCATGAAATGTCATACATAGGTCACTTGAAAATTCAAATTACATAAACTTATTGTTTCTCTGGAAGAGGTTGAAACATGAATACTTGGAATATCACCAATGAGTTAACAACTTTGACAATCAATGCAAAAACTATAACATATTCATCAACTGAAGGATTGAAGTGATTCCAATAAATAAAACTTTTTTGGAATTGATGAGTCCTCTGTGGCCCGATCTGCATCTCAACCCGGCCAAGTTGCTCAGTCAAATAACACAAACTCAATCATATCTTCATTCTTGGCTGAGTGTACATTATGATTTGAAAAACCCTATGTGAACACGGTCCAGCATGGATGGAATTTATCACTCTCTGTCCCGGAAAGAGCTTATGTGATAAGAAGATCAACACATCACTTCAGTTTATGTATGTGGCAACGCAGTAAATGAAGCACCCAGCCATGTACCCTTGAAAGATTATGATTTGAGTCAAGCTTTTTTTAACAAGGTCCTTTTAGCCTTTTGATTCAATGACTAGGAAAACTTATCAGCAAAGCTGAACGTGGGGTTTTGTGAGGCGCCAAGTGAGTTTGTAGCAGATGATCCTTGAGCGTTGGACACCACAATGATAGAGCTTCCTGATCCAGCGCCCACCAAATGGGATCCCATTGGATGTAAACCACCATCAACACCCATTCTGTGAAATTTAAGAGTGGAAAAGGATAAAATAAGAGACTTTTATTTGACATAACTTTCCTATAAAATCATATTATCCAGAAGAAATAAATAGCTATATCTCCCTTAATATAAATGGGTTGCATGAAAATAAAGTCAAGTTGAACGTTAATAGCACAAGTATTTTGTTGACATGGAAAAATAACTTTTCATCAACTCTTTTTTGTGCTGAACATGTGAATGTCATATAAAAAATGTTAATTACCTCCTTAAAGTAGTCTATTGTTTTCGTAAAGCTCACAAAGGATAAATATAAAAATGCTATTTGTTGGGTAAAATAACATACTGTATGAAACACACAAGTACTGTGATAAACCACTTTAACTTATTTTATTTTGAACACACATGTACAACAGAGCTTTGGAATAAATAATTAAAAAAAAAATCAACTCCTTTAGTCACTACAATATCATTCTAAAAATATATATTTAGATCTTCATAACTTAACTCTAGTTTCTTTACTATTACTTGTTGGATGCAAAAAAATATTTCCATCTCAAACCAAATACCATACCATATTGGCAAGACTATTTAAATTTTTTTAAATTTGTATTTCACACATTATAGCGCAGTGTTATGTTGCAACAGGCGCATTGTTGTCATAAAAAGATAACCGGAATGGTAGAGCTTCTTTTATTTGTTTAGCAGCATGTCTTCTTCTTGATGATACTCTTGAAAGTTTATCCTAAACAATTTATCAGGCATCAACTAATTAACATCTATATATTTAAGCATTCTAAGGTAATGCCCAGATTGCATAAAAAAAACATGCTCTGTAAATTGGTGCACTTTGAGCATTTCTTGTATGCTAAAAAACTCAATATTAAATCGTTGGAAGTTGGTAGCCTGAGAAATTATATAACATCACTTTTAATACAGTTCTTTCTTTAACACAGGTTATTTATTGTCCTGACGCCACTAGCAGATTCATTGTTGTTAAGGGTCTTTTATTAACGAAACTGATACTAAAATGGTGATTTCGGCTATGATTATGGAAGATTTCCAAAGTTGCTTCCCTTTTTCATAGCAAAATGTTACTATTCTTTAACTGAACATATCTCGCAAAATAAAGCTAGACAAACCAAATTGGTATAAAAATAAAGTAATATAAAATAAAACAATATATTCTCATCACTTTTTTCTGAGAAACCCAAGAGGATTTTTTTTAAATTTATTTTTTGCTCTTCCAAAAACACCCTTTTTGGTCTCCATTCCTATTTTTTCATTGTTAAATCACAAAAAGCAAAAAAAATGATTGCATACTCAATTATTTCAATTTGCGCACTCATGTACACCTTCTTTAATTAAATACAGGTCCTCCGAGAAAAAAGGGTCAAAATAACCCTTTTCAACATTTTCAGTGAAGTTTTTTAAAAAAGTCCCATGCCGCGGCAATTTTATGATGCGGGCAGTGATGAGAATCTATTTTTTTTATCTGGCCTAAATGTTATGTTTTTTTTAAATTATGTAATATGCTTATTTCAATTTGCATACAGTGCTGTCGGACAAATGTCCGATACAGCGTTGGCCATAGGACAATCGCGAAATATATAATATGAATTAAATGAAATTCTTCCATCACAAAACATATCGATATAAACCACTACCTTTCCGATTTTGAAACTGAATCTGAAACTGTGGAAAGTGGAAAACCATTTTCTAGGACCTGTGAAAGAACAGTAACTCTAAGATTTACCGTGTAAATTTAAACAAAACATTCTTGAAACACGACCGATGTCTGTGCCTGGCCATCAAATTTAGTGCTCTTATGCTCTGTCACACATAAACATGCCACCAAAGAAAAGAAAATGAAAATCGAACCAGGTCAATGACACTTTGTTTTCAAAAAGTTAAACATTAAAATTCCACAGAGTTAGCGAAACATTTTATAGACTTAAACGATGTGGTATGTCTATCACCAAGCCCTATGGACAGGCGCGTAGCCAGGATTTTGAAATGGGGGGGGGGGCAACCTTGAATATTAACAAAGCAATGGCCACGAAGCGGCCGAGATTTTCGAGATTGGTTTCAAATGATGCAAATTTCGAGCATTTAATAGCATATTATAAAAAAATGGCCGCGAAGCTGCCGAAACGTTTTAGATAAGCTAAAAATAGTGCATTTTCAGAGCATTTTGGATCTCAAATGGAGGGGGGAATTTCCCCGATGTCCCTCTGGCTTCTCGCCATGGGACTGTTCGAATTAATCTTACGCCCAAGAGGAGGGGTCAGACGCCTGTATGAAAAATGTAAGAATGGGTGGGGGGGTTAAGCCAAATGTAATCTTACATCTTATCAGTCCCCAATCTTCATTTTTTGAACAATTTGCCCCGACTCTCCTTAACTTAACTCCTAAATGCACCATTAAGCTTCAATTTTTTTAAATTGTCTCCGACCCTTCTTAACATAGCTCTGAAAAGCACCATTCAGCTTCAGTTTAATGAAATGGTCCCAGAACCCTCTAAACATAGCAGTGAAATGCACCATTTAGCTTGATTTTTTCTAGTTTTCCCTCATCCCCCTTAACATAGCGCTAAAATGCATCATTCATAATTTTCCACGACCCAACTTAGCATAGCTTTAAAATGCACCATTTACCTTCCATTTTTTCAAATTTCATCACTTTCTGATCCAACAATGGCTTTAAAATTCACTATTAAGCTTAAATTTTTAAATAATTTGCCCCGACCATCGTTAACGTAGTTCTGAAATGCACCATTTTGCATCCATTTTTCAAAAATGTCCCCAACCCCCCTTAGCATAAGTCATTAAGCTTCAATTTTTTTACAATTTTTCCTCGACCCACCTTAACATAGCTTTTAAATGCACCATTTACAAATTTCTTCAAAAAATTTCGAAAGTAAAAAAAAAAAAAATTATATTACGCCAGGGGGGATGAGCAAATGTAAGAAATGTG
>JAUUEB010151785.1:0-14403 GCA_032362205.1 Clione limacina
AATATTTCAGAAATTGAAAATGTTCATTGTTAGTGATTTGTTGGCGGCCATCTTGGATTTGGCGGCCATATTGGATTATATTTTTGGTCCACACGCATTTTTCCCAAACAGTGTCATATGAAGATTATTTGTGCTAAGTTTCATGCTTGTTTCACCAAGTGAACGATTCCACTTGTTTTTTTCCACAAGCTTACTGACTAAATGCGCATATCTGTATGTCTAGACAGTCATGAAGGCATGTGACACAGCTGTTTTCGAAGATGAAGTTTTTTATTTTTGCCCCCTCCCAAGCCTCTCATATGAAATTTTGCGTTGTAGCTGGGTTAGTTATAGAAGAAAATACAAACTGGTGCAGGTAAAAAATCTTTAAGTAGCAAATTTGCCTAGTCCTAATAGTAGTAGTAGTCCCCGTAGTAGAGAGGTTTTTTAACAATGAAATAGAAGGAAAAATCCTGTGCTTCGCAAAAAATGGCACAATAGGCGTTTTGGTTTAGTAATAATAGTGGATGGCAATGTAGCGTGGGTCTTGGGGGGTTGACTGTAATTTGAACCAACATTAATATTGCACTATACATACTTTAAAAAACCTCTTTCTTAAGAACAAATAACAATTAAAGTCACAATGTGACGGACCATATTTTTACTTCCTGTAAATTTCTGTCAAATTTGAGTTTTGTTGAAAATTACGTTTTAACTTTGTGGACGACTCCATATAATAAAAAAATTCTTTTAACAAAGTACATGTGCCATTTATATAATTATGTCCAAAGCTTGATATGAATTCATGAAATTTTTGTCAATATTAATCTTCAGAGGGTGTAAACTGTACACAATCAGATTGGATTTATCAGAGTTTTAGAATAAACATCAGCAAAGCTATCTATCGTCAAACAATTATAGGGTCACATTCATCATCATTCTTATATCAATAAATCTTATTTTGACTTTGATTTAAAATGATCCTGAAGTGTGAAATTAATCATGGAAGCTGTTTCTGTTTTACCCTCTTTAATTTTATGCGGTCAAAATATTGGGTGGCAAAAAAAACGACCTGATCTTTCAACAACTAACTATTCTGTCAAGATGTATCAGAAACTTGGTTTGTGTAATCTGGAGTCATGATTAGGTTGCATGTAATCTATTGGGGAGTTTCAACATAAGTTAAGAAACTTTTTAAATGACCTGAAACTCAATGAACAGCAAGTGAGCAGTTTCAGTAATGAATGGGTATTCTTTGCATAATTTGCTTACTGATTGGCTTTCACTTTTATAAAAGAAAAGGCTTTAAAGTGTTGAAAAATTAGTAATTTGGTGTTGACAGCATGGATACAACATTTGTAAGGAATAAAGTATTGATCCATTGAATAAAATAACTAACAAATAAATGCTATCCTGTTGGAGTTTCTCACCACTATTATTTTTAATTTAGAGTAAATATATGTCAATGTGAAAAATTGAATAATTTAACAGAATGATTATTCATTTGGGAATACATGCTGCATTTTTTTAGTTTCAGATGAATATTTTTGAAAGCTGTATATTCCTATTTATGTTAAAGAATGTGATATTTAAAATGTAACTGAAATATGTGACAAACATACATGTGCCAAGTTTTATGTACAAACCAGACACCATTGGCTGTTCAAATGTTTTGATTGTTTTGTTTGGTCCATCCTATAGGGAGCAAAATTTTATTCCATTTACCTTATTCTGGTTGATTGTAGCCTTGACTATTGGCTTATCTTCAAACATTTCATCACTGAACATTGACGAAGACGGATAACCATCTATCCCAACAGAACTCCTGGCAGATGATGGCTTGTTTCTGTTGTGATAATATAGTTCTATTAAAAAAGATATGATTCAAAATATCTAAAAGGAAATTCTTCATGTTGCAAAAATAAGGCCATTTAAAAAAATACATACAACCATCATCATCATATATATATTAGTGTATTTTCCTAGCACATCCAGCGGATCATGGTCATCTCATTTCTGTGAAGTCTCTGTCTGTCCAATTTGAAATAAATTGTAACAAACCAAATCCAAGAACAAATGTTTGATTTAGCAAACATTTCAACTACAGTAAAAGTACTTCTTTTTGCGAGGACTTTTTTCCCCGCAAATGTCAAAAAAAAATTTGGCAAGGGATTTAATTTTCGCGGAAGCTGAACAGCTTGGTTAATATAACTTTACTTCTTATAAATTTTTGCAAGGATCTAATTTTTGCAAAGAAGGTGTCCACTCGCGAAATTCGCGTAAATTAAAACCTCACGAAAAAAGTACTTTTACAGTAAAAGATAATTAAAAATTATGTATGTGTTTTAGTTCTAGCAAATAAATGTCCATGGTCCACTGAACATATTAGGAAAAATGAAGATGTAATTAAGAATCTAAATGTTTTGTGAGGAGACAATAAGGCTTTTGCAACAGGAAACTTTTAACATAAATTACACTTCTTTAACTTCAAAACTTTTCTTGGCTGTCAAGATCAACTGAACAGTCTTAGTGTGATTAGAGCAGTGTTGAACAAGCAACATGAGATTCTGAAGTCAAACCCATTATATCTATCTCTTTCCTTTTTCTCTCTTTCTTTCTCTATATCAAAGTGAAATGGATGTCACATTTCTATATGTATCTCATCTGCAAAAAAAAGTTTAACCACTCACCTAAAGTTGCTATTCATGCCTTGGTCCAAAAACTGTCGATTGTATGGTTGATAAGATTCCCTCTCAAAGTGCCCTTCTCTTCCTTGTCCTGTGTTTTGTGTAATTGTCTCTGCTCTCTTGCCTACATATCCAGATCTATAGTTGGAACTAGAAGAGCCTCTACCACTAGTGATATTTGGCATACCACCAGTATTACTTGCATTTTTCTTACTGTTGATGTTATTGAATGAAGTTGAGACACTGGTGTTGCTTTTGAAGTCATTAGAACCAAATGTTGAGGATTTGTTTGGCTGCATGGAATTTTGACTATAGTTTCTTTGCATTGGCGATGTCAATGCACTCCCTCTCCCTTTTGAGCTTTCAGCAAAGCCTTTATCCTTTGCCATACCCCCAGCATGAACTTGATTCTGTCCTCTGTTAAAATTACCCTTTGTATCCATGAGTCCTGGTTTACCTTTGATGTTGTGTGTGCGTGAACCCACATTTTGGCCATGGCTGCTGATGGTTGGCTTCATACTAAATTGATGTTGTGTTGAAGTCTGTGCATTTCCTCCACTCATAGATGGCATTGGTCCACCTAAATTTCTGTTCAAATCAGATTTGAGGGCATTTGAAGAGCTTCCAGCATGATCTGCTGCTTGCCCTGTAACATATTGATTATCACAAAGTTAGTTTACTAATGCACCACGAGTGCATATAATAACAGTTTTAAAATGATGAGCAAAACAGTTGATTTTCCTGATTGAAAAATAATATTATTGTATTTTCAACCCAGAATGATTTTCATACTTGAAATAATAGCATTAAACCGTATAGGAGGGTCCACATAGGTTTCTTCTTCATAAGCTGCCATGTTAGGTGGACACAGTCATGCAAGTCAGTCATGCTTATATTAACATCCCCCAACTGCTATTATAATAATAATAATAATAATAATAATCAATCTACTTCAGACTGAGGAAGGATAGTCGACCCAATCAGGCCTTACTTAATAAATGTTGTGTTTTAATGGAGAATCCGGTTTAAGTGTTTTCTTTGGAGGAAGAAGAAGAACATGCCAGTAATAATAATAATTGAATTTGTATAGCGCTTTACCTTTGGAATAAGCTCAAAGCGCTTTACAATTATTTACAACAATCCAAAGGAAAGGTGTAAAATGTACATAATGCATGCACACAACCACATACAATATATGGTTGACTTATTACTTCAGCCTTTCCATCGAGGCAGTTATGTTCATGACAGAAATATTCTAAGCTTCAAAGTCTCCCAAGTATATATATGACAGGGAAAAGTACAATATGTACGACAACATTCTACAGATATTATCTTATGTACATCTTCACCCTGGGTTATGACTTATAGCTTGTAAGTCTCTCATAAGTCTCACTTACCTTGAGGTAGCTATGCTAATAGTAATATCAATATCAATTGATAGTAGACTCTGAATAAGACAGCTGTTTGACAATATGTCTATTTAGATAACAGGTTTTAAGTGTTCAATTTTTCAACCATCAGTTAGTTGTAGGTAACTTAGTCAATCATAAAAATCGCTAGAAATCAATTTTTTGAATGTGCTTTTAAGGCATTAGTATGTCGTAGAAGATAAACAAAGTCAAGGTGTTGATAGTGACAGCCACAGCCACACTGGCTGTCATATAAAAGGAGCACAATATTTTGTTTTTTAATGTAAGGTTTTAAAGAGCTATTGACTCAAAGAGGTAATTTAAGCACTATATAAATATTGCAATGACATCAGACAGGATTACTACAATACAGGCCCAAGAAAGCCATATACAACAGTTTACTTTTGCCCGCACAATATCTCCATCTCAAACAAAGCTATAAGTGAGAATATACATATCATATCAAATGACAAAAGGAAGTAGCAACTGATGTATTACTTATTTAAGTCTTGGCTGCCAAAAATCAATCTTCATTTCAGGGAAACCAATTAAAACCAGAATTGTCATTGAACTTTTGCATGCCAAGTCCATACAGAAAAATCATTTTTACTGAATTAAAAAACTGAAGACTAGCATAAGGCATCTCTGCATCATGAACAAACCTACAGCATTTATGTTGACAGTTAAACAAGAGTAGCACCCCATGCATTCAAAGGACATCAATTAACTTAATATAATGTCAAAGGATCAATTAGGACAGTTCCAATAAGTTAATATCAACAAAAATGTGAATTATTTTTTCACTCTGATAATTTAAAATTGTGTTTCAATTTCATATACAGACAACACAGTCAGTGTCAGTCGCCTGAGTCTACAGGAATTTTTGCATGGAAGCCAGGATAGAGAGAGATAGAGGAAATTTGTGTCGTTGAATGCAGCAGCTAATCATCGAAATGATGGTGAGAGTTCAATCACTTTGAATATCTCATAATGTTTTTGAGTTTGATGTGGCCTTAAGACACATTTGTTTGCTTGACATTCTTCATACAAACCAGTGGTATTTGGCATTCCCCTGATACCACATTGTGTAACCCGGTTATATTTTTAAAAAAGAGCATTTATCTACGAAAATTAAAAAAGGATGTACATTTCCTGATAAAAAAAATTAATATAAAGCTTTTTCAAGAGTAATAAAATCATCCATATTTTTATTGCTTTATGTACCACTATTAAAAAAAAAATTGTAATTTCAAATCAGGTTATTGATTTCATGAATTCAATTACTAATATTAGGATACTTTTCTTTATTGGATATTTCATACTTGTAGGAATTGTATCCTTGAAAAAAATCATTTTTAAAGAGTAAATTATTTTCTGTCTTGCCCCTACTAAACTACTATCAACATATCCAATGAGTTTCTGAGATATACAAGTGAGAAACAATAAAACTGCATCAGCTTCAAAGCTTCTAATACTAACAACATCTGCCTTTAATACTTCATAACACTAAAAAAAAAAATTTCTCCTCCAAATGTGGCTATGGCACTCATGATAGTTTTCTTTTAATTTTATCCTTTGTTCCTTGCCTATCCAGAGTCTACTTATTAACAACATAAATAAATTAATGATGATTGAGCAATATGGTCCAGGGAAATGATGTACAAAGTTTTAACACCAAGGGAACTAAGCCAAACACATTTTTACTACTTCACATCTAACCACCATATCAGCTCATGTTCACTAGTCATAGTATAACATGTTTTCAAATCAAGGGACATTCCTATTATATCTTTGGTGTATTAAAAACATTAAATGGAAAACTTATATCTTAGAATTAAGCCACTCAAAAAAGTAGAGTCACTTATGAATTGCTTACAGATTTTTCCTAAAATCCTAAAAAATCTCCATTTATGTACAAACGTAACAGTTATTAAAAAGTAAGTCGACTGTGCTGGCAAGTTCCCAAATATAACTAATCCTGGCATTATTTCACCTCATCTGATCCCATGACTTCATCCACGCCAAGCGAAAACAGAGAGAGCTGTAGCACCTACACTACTGAGGTGGTGGCTGACTCAAGGGCTGCTGATTGTTAAAGTTGATTAAAAGGGGAAAATAACATGTAAAATAAAAAGAAACATGGTATCAAATCAGAGGATTGAGAGGCTGTGAAATGTGATAAACCGCACCATGCTGTGATGATCATTCCATCACAACATTCGTATGCAAATCAGCAAGATAACAATAGGTAGGCAAAGAGGTGCTGGCATTTGTTCATTGCGTTTGTTCATGGCACTATGTGTAAATATGAAGGGATTATTACTATCTTTCTTAACCCTTACACAAGCATTATCTGAAAAATAGTATCTGCTACGAAGCTTTAAAAATATGACTGAAAAAGGGAGAGGGACTTGAAAAAAACGAAAGCTAAATATTTTTAAGATACATTGGTAACATTTTTGGGGGACTGAGAATTAAATAAGACAAACCCTAGAACATATTAAGCTTCACAGTTGAATCTATTGATTTAAACATGTGGAGCTCAAAATTGTACTTTAGCCGAAATGAAATTAAGTGGAAGTATAGATATTCTGTCCTGAATTTTTTATGTGCTTAATATCAGTACTTTAAAAATACATAATCGCCCAAGGCTGTTTATTCTTCTATAATACGACTTCCTATTTTGGCTTCCTTTCAATGCATTTGTCCCAATTCTACCTTCCTTTTCTTTCTCATAGCATCAGCATTATCTCTCTGATATAATGGGGGAACCAGCACTTTCAAAAGGGTGAACAGATGATAATTCCCCGGAACACCTTTGTGCTGGCTATCTGCTGAAGATTTATGCCTCTACTTAACCTTTCAGGAGAAGACCATTCTCTTCCATGTAAAAAATATCAATAAGCAACTATAAAATCAAAGAATTTCTTCAAATATTTACTAATATAACCTAAAACTGTCATGGCAAACCGTCATCAAAAATGTTGTCCTAGATAAAGCGACAGGTTGTGTGAGACTTGATGTCATAAAGACGTTACAACCACACAACAGAAGACTTTCAAAAATGTGTGAAAATACTCTAAATACAACAAAACTTCCATTACCAAAACATAGCTCAGTGTGACTGCCAGTCTTCCCAAATTTTGCTACAGGGGGATCTTCCCAAATTTTGCTCCAGGGGGATCTTCCCAAATTTTGGGGGATCTTCCCAAATTTTGTTCCAGGGGGATCTTCCCAAATTTTGTTCCAGGGTATCTTTCAAGGAAAAGTTCCGGAAGCATATGTTTCATGTATTCATTTGTTTAGTAATGTCACATATTTAAGAAACATCATTGGATAACTGATGACAGTTCCAGGGGGAACATGTTGATTTCCTAGGGAGGCATCAGGTTTATATTCAAAGGGGGGATAATTCATTGGCAGTCACCCTGATAACTACTTTAAGGTGTATACAGAACACAACAATTAAAAAGAAAAGAACACATATGTGCCATATAGAACTTACACAAGCAATAGAAAAATACAGCGACATCCAGTCGCATGTATCCAGCACGTAAGCCCATATCACTGACACTTTGCAGACCCTCCTCATTCATCAGAATTAATGAAAAGAGTCCAGCTCAGATTTCTAAGGCAGTTTTCAGAAGTCAGCCTCACAACCTGGACTAACTGAGGAAAGTACCACACACTTTTTATTCCACCATGTTGATGCAAAGGATGCTACAGGAGCATGACTTAATTTTTTAGGGGAAGCCCTTGTCAGCCATTTATTACAAGACAAGTAAGGGAACAAAGCTTAGGATTCAGACTGCACCGATTCACATTCTGGCAAAAAAAATTGCTTATCCGCAGAATAAAAAAAAACACTAGATGTTGTGCAGTCATCCTGCTTTTCTGCTTTGCAAAAGATAATATTTGGGACTTGATAAGTTTATGTGATTTTGCATGAACCAATGAAGAGGAAAACAAGAGGGTGACTTCTTAGTATTGTTTTGGGTAGGGACAATATCTGAGAAGGTTGTCTCTCCCATTTCTCGCTGCACGCTTCTCCAGTCATGGTCAGACTCCAGGCGATGCACCAGCTCTGTTGAGATATATAACTGATAGGTTAGGAGGGTGTAGACAAAATGAATCAGGCATTGTAAAGATAGCATCTCATGTCTTCTAGCAAAGATTTGTCAATTCTAAAAATAAGCTTATCAAAAACACAATTAAAGTACAAAAGGCTGAATACATATGATTGGTAACTACCTAGGTATAATATGAAAAACATTCATTATTCCCTAATAATCTAAGGCACTTAATCTGAGTTCGAAAATCATAAGTATCTGTTTGTTTTGTGATAAACATTAATTAATAAACTTTCACAATATTCATTATTCAACAGTCATATAAAAATATAAACAGCATTATAAAAACATATTCTATTACCAGAATATTCTATGCAACCTTAATACCTACCTCCACTTTGATTATAATACTAAGTGTAAAATCCATTACATTTATACAGTTGATCCCTCAAATAATGGAATGAATAAATCAAGTTCCACTGAAATAAATGGACTTATTAACTATGCATCATAACAAATAATCCTATAATAATAATAATAATAATAATAATAGATAGCATTTAGATAGAGCATTGTCCAGCTCTTCAGCTTGATCAATGCACTTTACAATCTAATATTACCCCAACAGACCAAATTATCATCCTCAGACCTCAAGTACGTTCTCAAGGCAGCAGCGTGTTAGGTTCTCAATCCTTAACATTCTGTTAAAATCTTCCACCGTCTATTGTTGAGAGATACTAGATCACTAGTATACTAGATTATATAAAGCTGGAATACTCTAAGCATACATATTTCAGACACAATAAAAATAATTCATTTAAGGTGATAATGGTTACCTTATACATGTTTAAATGCAAATAGGTTTTTGCATGCTTGTGTGTTTGAACAATCTTTATTTTATCTAGACGCTTGAATAAATAAAAAAACATCTGTTCAAGTCAATTAAATTAGTAGAAACTGGAAAGAGGAGGCATTCCCAAAATGAGTGCTTTCTGTGGGGGTTTTCAACTTTCTCTTTCCGATAAGGATGTATTTGACATTCATCTTCTTTTTTCTAAACCTTTAAGAACAACATCATTGCACTCTAGAGTCTATAAGCGTTCAGTTCCCTTTCAACAATCTAAGGGCATGTTTTCATACTTACTGTGTCAGTAAGGAACTGGTTTCTTCTTTTTCTGTATTGACAACTTACTTTTGACATCCTACCTTCTCCCCTGAATGGTGTTATATTCATCCATTGATCTTTCCTCCTTCACATGCAATACCTTTGTCACTTCTCTCAAAACCTAATGCTAGTCCTAATGCTAAGGATATCTCCTCATCATCATTTGCAGCTCCTGCAAGTGTATAAGTAATCATGAGTAATGTTATTTCCTCTAACCCCTCATTGATTCTGACTTACCCAACCCCCGAGAAGCAACATCTGTGGCTATAAGGATTGGAGTTTTCCCACTTCGGAACTCTGCAAGAAATGAAAAAACATATCATAGTGAGCCACATAGTTTTCTTGCATGTACTAAGAGCTTTAAGTAGATCAGCATCAGTTTTTGTATTGTACATAAAGTGATGTTAAATTGAGTATCCGACAATGCCTCCCCTTTGCATGGAAGAGGGCCCAGGTTCAAATCCCACTAGTGCTGTATTTTGGTTGCCACTCGGTCAGGATGTTTATGTGGGATATGCCTTACAAATAACATTGTTATGTATTTATAAATATTCTTTGATTATGTTTAACTCCATCAATTAAAGAACTGTGAACTTTAATTTGAAGAGTTAAAGTTTAAGCAAACCTCAGACTGCAAATATAACAGTAATTTAATTTATATGGTACATACCATTTAGAGCCCAGTCTCTCTCTTGTTGAGATTTGTCCCCATGAATGCATATGACTGGCCACCTATAGAAAAGATGCATATATTAGAAATTCACTCTTGCTTAAATAATATTAAAGAGTTGTTAGAAATGCACAAAAAACGTAAACAGAAACAAAAACCTATACACACTGTTTAAAACCGTTTGGTTTCTCAACATTATCTTGAACATGAGTGGATCCTTTTATTGCATCAACCTTTTTATATTTATTTTTCATGAATGTTAAATCAAGGGATTGTCTTACTTGATAAATTCCATCCTTGCTTCTATATCGGTAACAACAAAAATGGAGTCTTTTACTATAGGAAAGAACACAGGTAGAGCATGGAAGGAGCTATGTTTTGGACATAACTTTTGTTATTGGTTTGTTTTTCATGATTGCAATTCACATCATTCAATTAACTCATTCTGAACAAAAACAATTGAAAGTACATTTTATGTCAATATGGCCCTAGAACCTCGTTTTTAAAAAGCAGTTTAAATAAAATAGCACTACCTGAAGTTGAATAAGGACCAAAGGTTGTGTAAAGGGAAGCAACTAAATGTTTAACAAAAATCACTAGTGCAAAATCAGTGGACTCCCCAATAACTGCTTTGTCTAACTGATGGCTGACAAACAAATCATCACTCACCCATCTCTTTTCATCCTTCTGGAAATATCATCAACTTTTCTTTTAGTCTCAACAAAAATTATTGTTTTGTTTTCCTTTTCTTGCATGATTTCAGTGAGAAGCTTCACCAGTCTGTGGATGATATCAGATATATATTGACTATTGTAAAGGAATAAAAGAAATTTCTAGAATATTGACTAAAAAAAGATTACTGTAGAGCAATTATAAAGTCTTTCTTCAAGACTCACAGAAACCACTTTCAAAATCAATTAAAAAAATTTGTGTTGATTTGAAATTAAAACTTACTTTGTTGTAGATTAATAATAATCACTACTAATTCATCAGTTGTCTAAGCTAAAATCTTTCATCAGATACTACTCTGAATTATTTGGATAGAGATAAGAACAAATTATAACTTCCAACCTAACTAGAAAATTTGAACTCTCAAATATTGTCAAGAATCATCATCATCATCATCATCATCATCATCATCATTTATAGTGTATTTTCCATGTAGCATGGGTTACACTTTTCCCCTAGAAATGGCACTTCGCCACATGTCACGGTTCAGGGCAAGCTCTGGTGCTAGGCCCTTAGCGTTGAGGTCCTCTGTGATATTCTCTCTCCAGGACTTTGGAGGCCGACCAGCAACAGAAAGAAAAGTTAAATAATTTAGACAAGCCATGCATCATTCTAACTGCAAGCCAAGAAAAAAAATGTAGCCATGGGGAAATGGGGATCGTTGATTGATTTTAGGTGTCTATTTTTTCAATAGTTTACTAGATATTATGGACAACTCAAAACATACTTGTCCTCCTTTTCAAACTCCATACACACATCAATTATTTGCAAAATGTTGTGATTTGCTCTGAGTTGTAGGGCTCCTACGTTGACTTGACTATACTCCTTGAGGAAATCTTCAGCAAGTCGCCTTACTTCCTTTGGCCAGGTTGCACTCCACATCAATGTTTGCCTGTCAGGCTGAAACAACATTAGATAAAGATTATATTTAAATTAAAGCATTGTATGAAAATTCTTTGTTCCGTAAAAATCTTTGCATTGGTAGAAAAATTATTCTGATTACAGTTTAGAGGAAATGGATTATTTTTAATGCATCATTAAGTTTCTCCACTTGCAGGGAAAATAACCTGCTTCTTATTGGGGGTTATTGGTTTATGTAACGATGAATGCTATATGACTTCAGACAGGATGCATACCCATGTGCAGTACCTCTGTGTGACATTGTTGTTTATTTATGCTTTTTAAAATATGCTAATGTCATAAAAAGACATAATCAAATTGATTTAAATAAATAATTCATCCTTTCATATTTCATTTTTTTCTATTATCTAGACAAAAGTGATGTAACTTTCAAATTGATTACAATATTTCTAGTAACCTTTGGCATCAGAGTATGTTCTTTATTTCAGCTGTCATTTCTATTGCTTATCATCACTTGTATTACTACTTTACACATACTATAGCTAGTACATTGCTAGTACAGAGTAAGAGATGTTCAGATTGTGCTGGTTCTGTTTGGACAATTAGTTTGCAAGTTATTTAGAAAATGTTAGGCCTCTTTTTTCCTTTCCAAATGATACATTCAGATTTATGGAAAGTGTTTGGCAAAGAGTTGCAACTGTATTAAAGGTTCCCAGAGCTTTGAACACAGTGTTATTTATGCACTAGCTTGATACCCACCAATTTTCAAAAGAATACTCTAATTCCTTCAGTCAGGATAAAGATTAATCCTCTTTTTTGTTCAACACTTTCATTGCTTGCCAAGGGCAATATAGTTTTACATCAAATGTAACAAAAGCTAAGAAAGAATTTTAATTAACACAAGAGTTTCATCCTATAAGGTATCATCATCATCATCATCATCATTTAAAGTCTATTTGTCCATGCTGCATGGGTTAGACTGTTCGCAAAGCAATGGCAGTTCAAATCTTTGTTTAGCGCTAGTCTCGGGTCAAGGCGGGTTTCCCTTAGGTCTTCTTTGACCACCTCGTCCCATGACTTTGGGGGTCAGCCAGGGCCGGGGTTACCTGCTGTCTCGAGTGACTGGACTCTTCTTAACCAGTTATCAGTATACAGATATGAAAGCCCTGAAACACCCTGTAATGGCGATCTGCTAATGATTTATACTTCAACCAAATAAAATATTTTTATTTTAATCAAAGATCTTTTGGGGAGATGGAAGATAACTCATTCACATATCCTTTTGTATACTATTTTTAAGAATCTTGTTACAAAGCTTTGCTTAGTCTCTTTAACATTTGATTGCTTATTAGGAGCAAGAAAGCAAATTAAGTTGAAGCTAAATTGACTTTATTTAAAAAATTATATTTCCCAAATGAACTTACCCTGACTTGTTCCAATATCTTGCGTATCTGAGGTTCAAAACCCATGTCAAGCATGCGGTCAGCCTCATCAAGGACTAGATATGTGGTCCTCTGCAGATTGGTCTTATTGGATTCCAACAAATCTATCAAACGTCCTGGTGTAGCAATGCAGATCTCAGCTCCTGTAAATAACATCCAGAAAGGTAGAACCATATATGGGTCATACGACTGAGGGTGTAACAGTGCCGGCTCGTCTATCTAACCCATAGGTGCACATATGGCCCTAGGAGTGATACAATCCAAACATTCAAAGACAAAGAATGTCCCACATAAAAAATTAAAGATGTTCATTCATGAATTAACCTATAATGTCAACTAAGCATCATATTCACTATGTAGAAACAGATGCTGGAAAGATGTAAGAATCCCTTTTTTGCTGCGACTTTCTTACACCTGCAACTAACCCCTATAATTACAATAGTCAGATTCCCCCAAAGATAAAACTTCCATCAAGTGTTCATTTGATAGCCTTGGTGATTTGTCATTAGATGTGTGCTAAAAAGCTACCCAATGCACTTCATTCCTCTTTGAGTGGGTGTCGGAAGTGCCTTTACTGTAGGGTAAAGAGGGACTAGTGGTGAATTTTCTTACACATTTGGTGACTTATGAATGTGCAATCTTCCCATACGACGAGCAGAAGTAGAATATGCAGAGAATAAAATATCCTTGTTTTTATGTAAAGAGGACCTTGTAAATTTTTTAAAAAAGAGACAATATTTTTCATAAAGCAAACTTTCAAACCTTGCTCAAGATCCCTAAGCTGTGGTCTCTTTGGTGCTCCCCCATACACACAGACATTCCTGATCTGTGAGGATCTTCCAAACTCATGAGCCACTTGTTGTACTTGTTGTGCAAGTTCTCGTGTTGGCACCAAAACAAGACACTAAGTAAGAACAACAAAATATTTCTTACATTTTATTTTATCATCTTTTTAAGGTTATTGAATTGTTCAACCATATAGACTAAAAGAATTTTACAACTGTTGACATGTTCCTTACCAAATATCTAGAAAAACGATATATGGCTCAGTTGGTACACTATTTGACATCGAAGTCGGTGTGTGCCAGGTTCAGTTCTAATGGTAAAGGAGGTGCTCTCCAGGACCACAGGAATGTCCTGCTATGGGAGTTTCTTGCACTGATGGCAGACAACCTTCAAGACCTTGAAATAAAATACAATACTCTGTCTGGAAATAGTGCATAGAGTCTTAAGGGCCGCAAGTCAACACAAATCAAGTCTGTGAAGTACTCTTGCAGAGTGTGCAGGGGGGGGGATCTCATCTATTTTGGGCACGTATGACCGATTGGTACCGTGGTGGTCCCCTCTTACAAAATTCAAATACCAGTTAGTACCAAGGGTACTAACTGGTA
>JAUUEB010152007.1:0-14399 GCA_032362205.1 Clione limacina
TTTTGAGAAAAATGAGTTTAAATTTCAACACCAAGCACAAATGTCGGGTTTCGGTTTTTAGCTTACTTATAATAATAAAATGTTTATGTGTAAGTTTCGTTTACATCCCTCAACAGTTTTTGGCGCCAAAGCAGAAACTCTCTTTTGCCATTGGTGTTTATACTAAAACGCTGTTAATGCCCAAGGGCAAATCAGCGTAAAAGTTAAAATTCCTCTAGCATTGATAAAAACGCTGTGATCTTTCAGAAATTCCAAAGGCAAAAAGGAATGTAAATTGTTTTTTTTGCGGTCATCTTATTTTGTCAATTTTCAGGGCCGAAAGCGGATGATGTAAATAACTTTTCGCAGGATGGCTCAAAGGCAAACCAGCATATCTTACTTTGTAAGACACAGCGGGTCACCAAAGGCAAAGTGACGCAATGTGTCAGTTATGCAGTATTGCCACATAGACAGTTAGTTGCGCGGCTTTGCCTTGGGTGACTGATGAAAAAATTTAGTTACGTGGAAATGTCAGTGCTTAAAACAGAGAAGCCTTGTTGATACAACGATTTCCTTTTTACAGATGATGCACCTAAGCTGCTTATGTACAAAAAAGTTTAAAAAAAACAAACAGGGAAATCCTATAATGTTGTTTACGTCGGTCTGCCTTTTGAGGGCAGAATTGCCTTTTGGGATAAAGAAATAATTATTATTATTAATATTATTATTATTTGGCTATCTGATTTATCATTACAGATTGGAATTGGGGTAACTTTACATATTCAATATCATTCTTTCATATGGTTGGCTATCTGAATTATCATTTATTTCATACTTGCAGATTTGGATTGGGCTAACTTTACATGATCAATATCATCCTTTCATATGGTTGAATACCTCATTTAAATTGTTTTAATGCTTATATTTCAGAATTGGGATTATTTTACATACAAGGGTGGAGTAGGTTTCACGTTATTCCCAAATTTGAAAAAGCAATGCTATCAAGCCTATTATCGTGAAAATTGGAAGTTATTTTAAGTGAAGGGGACAAAACTTCTGTTTGAAATACATGTAAGTGATTTTTTTAATTACTTCCCCTGATAAAAGTACAACAATAATAGGAAACATGTTGTCTGGGCTGAAAATACAAATGGTCTTCTTGTACTGGATCAAAAACATTCACAGGCTCTCAAGTTTGACAACTTTACATCATACTTTGCTTTTATTTCTTCATTTAATCTAGAAAATATTGTGGAAATTTTATGAGTAACAAAGTCGACATTTTGTAAAAATAGTTTTCATGGTGGTAGCTTAGAGTATATTGCTTTTCTGTTTGTTGAAAAATGTACTTACACAAAATGTTTAAACTTATACAGAGTATCAGTCTCTGTTGTCTCCATATAGATCTATCAGTAAGTATAGAATACCAGAGTGTACAACATTATCATGTATCTCGTATATAGATACACAATATCACATACAAACTTCTGAAGTACACAAAATGATCTCTATGTATAACCAACAAAATCATAAACCCCTCAGCTGTTGTATATGCTCAACTATGTATCTTTTCCTCCTCTTAATTATAAGACGTTGTCTTAGTTTCAAATGTGATTTTAGCACAATCTTATTCGAGCAGTGCTCATACATTCTGCTGTGAAACAATACAATTGCTATTCAATATATGTTTGCTGTCACGCTGGCATTAAGCACTTTTCTTGCTGAAAGCGCTCGTTATATTCCACAGAAATGCATTCTTTGCTTATCTTATTTTAACTTTTTAATAAAACTTCCAAAATCACATCTGTATGGATTTTCTTCTTTTTGACTTGTTCAAAGCTATTCTTCCTTGACTCCCTTTGCCACTGTCATAGATATATCAATTTATAGGAGGTCATAGGCAAAGATCTCTTGCATGTCATACTTAAGACAGGATGCTTGTTGATAAATATTTCTACTTTCCTCCCTGCATGTCTTGAGTCTGCAGATTTTACTAATGTCTCAAAATAATGAACAGCTGTTTATGCCTAACATAAATGAATACATATATCTATTTTGTGTGTATGAATATGTATAAGAAATGTCTATCACTAACTGACAACACTGGAATGTATTCTAACTTATAAACGCACAAATCATATTCCATTTAATCATATCAATCAAATTATCTGAATTTGACAAGGAGATTGATTTTATAATCTTTCAGAGGTTTTTTAGTAAAATAACAGTAGCCTGTAGTATCAAGCCTGTAGATGCTGTGACTAATGCACTGATATATCCTAACCTTTAGTTATAGCTTACTGACCAAATCATCATTTGAAAAAATATTGTTTTTTATTGGGGTTTTTTCTTATGGAATATTTATTTCATTTCAGACCCTTTTTATTTGAATTCTTCATCTGTTATCTTTTACTATATCAACAAATCTATTCATATTCCTGATTCCTGACATACATATTTTTTTCTTTATATATCTCTATCTAAAATCAATACTTTTCTTACCTTTCTAAGGAACATCGTTTCCTCTTTCTGTTACACTAAGTTTTCTCATCTTTTTCATTTAATGTCTTCATTACCTTTCTCTGAAGTTTACATAAATCAATTGACATTTTGATTTAATTTTCTTTATTTCATTTGGAAAGTGTTAAAGAAAGCTATCAACTAGTATTTTATTTAACTTTTGACTTAAAATGATGAATTTTGATTTGTGTTGATTTAGTTAAGTTTTTGTGACTTGTAAAACGAATAGGTATCAAGATTGATTGATTATGTTGTGCTTTCAAACGTTGTTGATGAGGTCGGCTATATCTTATTGTTTGTTTATCAATAAATAAAATGTTTGTTTCAACAGCTCTTTTCAACATGATGACTTTTTATAATAAAGCGGACCATTGCTACATATATAATGTTGAGTTTATTTATTTCACAGGACCGTATGGGTAAATCAATATTGTTTATTTGTTCTTGATGAATCTACAAATTGTATGCTTTAACATGAATATTTTTTCCTTAATTAAAACGTCATAAAAAGCATGATCAAAGATAAGTTATTTATCTATCTATTTGTGACTTTTTCTCTAAAAGTTGGCCTGTGGAGACGGAAACATTTTCGTTTAAAACGTCGCTACCTCCAACATGAACAAAGTGCGGACACACAAAGCACAGAACTGTTAAGCACAGCTTGTAGCACAGCGTGTTCAAGCGGTGAGGCCCTTGTCCTGCGTGTTCAAAGTGCAGAAGTCCTTAGTCCAGTAGTACAGAAGCCTAGACGTTTAAGCAGAGTTGCTAAAAGTGAAACTGCTCTCTGCACAACGGATAGTCCAGTAGAACAGACACCTGAACCCTTGAGCAGGGTTGCTAAGAGTGAAACTGCTCTCAGCACGACAGAGCAAACCCCAGAGGCAGATGAAGAATGTAGGTCATTTTTGGCTCCCAGCATGTAGTCTTCATGATGAGCTTGATGTGCTACATTCGGTCTTTGGTTGCTCACATTATGTTCTTCAGTTTTGGCTTGCACCTCAGTTTTTGTGGATCTTTGTTAGTTGTTAACAATCCTCAGTTCTACAGAAGATAAACATTCTGCACATTTTTTGTTCTTACTTTTTTAATTCTTATGTTTTGCATGACAACAACTCATGTGGATGGCAGTATTCATACTGTTCTTGTCAATATTTGTTTTGATTTTATGTTATGTAGCTATTTCCTGTAAATATTATTTTGATTTTAAGTAGGTACTGTTTTGTACAACTGTATTTTATTTTTATGTATGTAGCTTTTTTTATAACTATTTTTTAAGTTATGTAGATGGTGTTTTGTAGCTCTTTTTTGTTTTACTCATGATGTGTTCTAGTTCTTATGTATATTTGTAATTAACTTTTCCTATGCCTTCTGTGTCCTTATTTGCTGATTTATGTTTGTATTTATTTACATTTATTGTTTTGTTTTAACTTTTAGTGCACAAAGAATCAGAAAGAAAAGGTAAACTTAAATGAGATACAGAAATGCACACAACCCAACTATTTTTTCCCTGCCACCAAAGTTTGAAAAGCCTTGAAATAGAACTCCCCCTTATTTGTATCAAATCAGAGCTATAAATCGCCTCAAGACATTTTCTCAAACTTGGTCTGATAAAATAAATTAATCCATAAAAATGAAGAGCATTTTTCCCAAAATAAGAAAGTTATAGCTCTTGTAAGACAGTTATCCGGACATCAAGATTTGGGAAAGTCAAACTTATGATCGAATATTAAAAATGTTTTTTCAAGTACTTACATTATAATAATTATTTGTCCATTTTTGTAATGAATTTTATTGATAAAGTCCTTGTTATTGTTAGTGCTCTACTTACTTATTTCAACTGATACCAGCCCTTAGCTTTGGTTAGAAAAACTGTTAAAGCTACAATAGGTCCTGTTACTCCAGTCATCAACAAGTTAACACATGTTCCCAACAATTGGTAGATGTTTTTAGTGTCACCTCAGTCCAGAATTGTCTGTTTACGCTTTCTCCCCAACATAGCGTTGTGAAATTGTCTGCTTAATATTTGATGCTCCCCTTCTGTTTTCTCGAGCTTATACTTTTTTTGATTTAACTTAAACATTTCTTCCTTTCTTTTTATTCTCTCTCCTTTTATAATAAATGTTCTATCTGTATACCAATATGTTGTCCTGAAATGTTCACAGTCTTTCTTTGTCTCTATCTTACAAATCAATATTGCTGCACTCTTCAGAGACCCTCTAGTCCTCTGTTCCTCTCTACAGACTTGCTGAATGTATTCAGACACAGTGGTCATGTTGGGAGCTTATTGTGCTATTTTTCCCGGCCTATAAGTTGTGACTTCCTTTTGAGACAAATAGCTAGACATTGTACACAATACAGTGTACTCTTTGCTCTTCCATTGTTTACTCACAAATTCCTCTCACCTTGTAACCTTTAGTACTTCTTGCTTGTCCATATTGATGCATCTATCTACTTCTGCAGTACTTGCAAGGCGGCTTGGTACTTTTTACGCTCTCACTCCAGCATGACCTGGGCAATAGGTCCAAAGTGCATTCAACTACTTATTTGTTTAGTATTCTTTTATCTTTTTAAAGATATCTTTGGTTCTTGTAGCTTCTATTGTTTGCTTTTTGTCATGATCTAGGCATTTTCCTTTCATAATTCTCATAATTTTCCCACAGCTTTGCTTTACAATCAAGCTTTTGAATAATATACATTTTTTACCATTTTCAGTTTGCCAAGATACCCATGTACAAGTCTATGTTTTCTGTTTCTAATGTTTATTATTTCTTAACATGTCTTGTATTTTAGTAACAGTTTTTTTCTCCCATGAATAACATAAACATTTCGTGTGATTATGAATTGACTTGTAAAAAAATGTCAATTTTGTTCTATATAATACAGGCAAAACAAAACCAAAATTTTCAACCTTCTTGTTTGTTGTAATATTTCTAGATAGGTTCTGTTACTGTAGTATCCAGATTTTAGATTTAGATTGATGAGCCGTTTGAATTATTTACATATTTACCATACACTATAGCAATGTAGGGGTACCAACCACTGTTAAGCATCAATTAAAAATGTTGCATTATGTATGTGTGGTATTGGGGAAAAACTGGTTAAAAATCGAAAAATGTTCATCACTATTTTTTATTTAATAATTCTGATTAAAGGGGCAACAATTAATTATATAAGTGCAATCAGTCTTTTCTAAACCCTCATCAAATTTACATAATTATGTAATATTAGGCCCTTTACCTTTTTTACAGTGTTTATTGACTTTATGTTTACATTCAGCATTTTCCCATTTTGGCCACACATGTTGTCTAGTCATAGGATAATGGATTTAGAATATGGAAGTTTTGGATCAAGCCTGATGTTTTGTTATTTGTGAAAAGAACTTAAAGTATATTTGTCACCCATCAAAGGTGAAATTTAGACAATAAATATTATTGTAAAAACTATAATGGTAGATCAATTTGATAGACATCTGTACAGTCAGTCCTCTGTGATGAAACAACCTTTCAGACATGTGTTAAGTGTCTGCCATCCATGGTTAAAATATATAGGGGAAATTACACTAATTCTAAACAAATCTATGTATGTTGATAAAGTCATACACATTTTTAATTTCTCTTCTTTATAGATTAATCATATTTGAATTGTGAGAACTTACATATGTAACTATAAAGCTTGGTTAAAACAATTGTGTACATTTTAAGCGAAGTTTATGTTAATATTCAGCTTGACCTCCTCAAGTTATGTTAAGTTCACAGTTTTTTTAAGTTTATATGTATATCTCATTTCTAAATATTTTTGCATATTTATATGTGTATTTAATGTAACTTTCGATAGTTCTATAATTTATTATTAACTCTTGTTATTATCATTCTCTTTGGTTTATAGATGTAAACTAATTTAATGCTTTACCTGTTGATAGCATTACGATCAAAGAATATCTTTATATTCAAAGCTTTGTGGTAGTTTAGATCTTTAACTAGGTTGTTATGCTGAGAAACCTGAGCTCATGTTGCTTCTGTGTCTTCTGTTTTCAGCTAAAGGTCGCACCAATACAGAGCTGCGAGAGAACTTTGTCCTAGCCCAAGGAGTGAGTCAGTCAAGGGTAGGCTTTGTGTCCAAGTCACCGGCAGGCAGCTCGAGTGGGTCGTCTCGCTCAACTAGTACAGCCAGTGGTCCTATCACAAAGGTAAAGTCACCCCATTATTTGAGAGTTTGGTGTCAATTATACAAGACAGTTTATTTCAAAATAACTTCACTAATTCACAAATTTAAATTGATTATTTTGATCATTGATAGATAATTTCTCGAGAAAAAGTGTTAAGATTTAACTTTTTCATTTTTCTTTTGAATTCATTGGTGTTCTTGTTTTTGTTGTAAGGTATTGTTTTTGTTCCTGTCATTGTCTTTGTTTTTGTTTAGATGTGTTTCTTTTCTGGGTCGTATTTATCAAAATATTCAAATCAAACATTTTTGAGCTGGAAAAAATCTGTTCATTTCTATTTTCGGTCCAATCTGCTCAACTTGTAAAATTATTTTATCTACTTTTCTAACAGGTGAGAGAGAAAACTGTGAGTCAGTCATCATATAAACAGAGACCTACAAAGACGTCTGTTGATGGTGAGGTGCATTCCATAATGTCTCGTACAGAGCCAGCCAAATCCAAGCAACGCTCATTAGCAAGTCCTGGTAAGTTTATAATTCATAAATACAGTTGAATCCTTGTATAATTACATACCTTGATTGATAGTTTTGCTAATATTTTACTATTTTGAAGACAGTGTATTTAGATATCCATAAAATATAAAGGTACAGCCAGAGGAGTGCTTTAACAACTGGAAGGGTTCCTTTATTAACCCAAAAAGATGCTTTAAAAGACTTCATGTGCTCAATATGCATAATGAAAATAAGCATTAGGAATAACATGAACAAGCTAAAACTGGCAGAAGCTGGTGCTGCGGCACAAGGTAAATTCCTGAAAACAAGAAACCAGCTAATCTCTGATGATTTGTGGGTCAAATGGCTATGCAGGAATCTTGCCCTAGACAGAAACAGTTGAATATCTGTAATTGTATAGCAAAGTCTTACCTGTAGAGTTATTGCCTTTGTGCGGCCAATTTGAAAGGCACAAATAAGACTAGATTTAGAGAAAAAAAAATGCAATAGACCAACATTATTCACAATGAATAATGGGAAGGGTTTGGCCAGATCATATTTCATGTTTCTTAACATCAGAGAGTTATAAAAAACAAAACATTTATAATACAATCATTTTTTTTCTCTATTCACAGTGAGTCGCAGCTCAAGTCGTGCCAGTAACAGCAGCAGACCAGCTAGCAGAGCAGGAAGTGAGGCATCAGATGAGCATGAGCTATTTGGCTCACAGGCGGAGAGGATGAGGACTTTGTCAAGTCGCACAGATTCTCCTGTCAATGCCAGAGGTTCATCAATACCCACACCAACCAGAAACATGTCTAGGATACCCAAGATCACACCCACCAAAAAGAAATAACAATTAGGTGCATCCCCATGTTCTAAAATAAACTTTTGACATTTTTGTTTTTCGCTCTCCAGTTTGATGGCTTCTCCTAAGTCTTTCATTGGTTGCCTCGTGGGTAAATGTTTATGTATAAATGATATCAGCTGTAAATATTTATACTTCATTTCCCCTTAAGTTAAACACGTGGACTGCATCATTTGACTGATACACAACTGACTGACTGAGCTAGCCGGGGTACATGAGTAGTGTGCTGCTCTGAATTCTGAATGCCAAACTTATTTATGAAATGTTTTCCAAAACTTGATATTGGCTTTCTGTCAAGGAAGACAAGTCCAAAATACACAAGCTAATTTGGAGTTTTGGATACAGTGTTTATGAATCAACAAAGTATATATGTATCACAATACAACGGACCAAAAGCTTTGAACATTTGCAATTTTATAAAGTTTATTTTGTTTTATTACGTTATTGTCTGCTTATCTGACTGGCTCTTACTACTGAGTTTAAGTCACATAGCAATGACAAACTTGTTGATGTTATTTTTTGAAACTGTTTGTTTTAATTCAATTAACAATTTTGTTGATGCCCCTTTTTATTTATTTGTAATTTATTGTTGTTTTTTTAATTGTAAGTGGAAATGTGATAATCGACTTATATGAATGTTTAGCTTTGATAGCTATTGGTGTGGTCAAAGGCATAACATGTTTGTCTGCCTTTCCAAATAAAGACATATCAGGTTGTGCATGCTGGTAACCAACAACACATGTTTGTACAATGTCTTGTATATGAGTTATTCCTTTGTCAAATATAGATCTTGTTTTTTTTTAATATTGATTGCCTTTGGTTATTTGATAAAGAATTTATTTCTTTTATTTACCCTGTCTTTGATGATTTTTCCAGAAAAAACAAGATTATTTATTTCCAAACTATTTTTGTATTGTATACATACAACTTGATTATAAAGCTTTTGACTGTAGGTTACTGATTGTTGAATGTAAGATATGCCTATATTTTCCTTAGGTGAATAGTGATTTTTCCCCTATTTAGTGGATCTGTTTGATTTCAACTTTATTGTATTATATGCTATTTTCTATTATTTAATTGTGACAAATTGGTCAGTATTGAGAAGCAGTGCTTGTACAGGACTTAGAATAATTATTGTAAATGAAATATTCCACTTGGCAATGCCAGCCTTGTCTTCCTTTGCTGAGTGTTTGTCTGTAACAACTAGTGGAAAATTAGAATATTTTATATAATTTTAATCAACTTAATTTACCTTTTTTTAAATTCATATAAACATGGACAATACTTTGAGATCAGCCAATAAAAATATTGTGTAAAAAGACTTTTTTCTTGTTTCGGGGGAAATGGAAATTGTCTTTTTACAAGATATTTTTCAAGTTGTATTGAAAATAAGTTCTGGTATAATCTTGTAAAAATGAATGAGGTGCGGTGGGTTCTATATTTTTGAAGTTTTTTTTGTTTTATATGTGATTATACAGAAGACAGAGTGTTTGCATATTTACTTAGAAAACTAATTTACATTTTTTATACTTTGTGTTTTGGTGCTGTCTGTGTAGAATCAAGTAAACTCGGTGTGTAGTGTGTACACAGTGAATGTGTGTTCATGGCCAATGTGTGACGACAATATTGAGCATGTTACCCGGCCGACACAGAAAGTCTCACACAATCTGCCTCACGTTCTGTTTTGTCATTGTCTAAATCAATACGATTGTGTCACATTGTTAATGTCATTAGTGTTTTCAAACCATGTTTAAATAATTAAGGAAAGCCTTAAGTTCCTCCGAGGTTCACCTAATGGCTTATCTTACTGAATAACAGAAACATGTTCATGATCTCATTAATCTTGACATACATTTAAAAATAATAGGCTACAGGCTACATATGTTTGTTGGGAAGCTGTCGCAGAAGAAGGATATAAAATCAGAAGAAAATGTGACTATTCTATGAGCTACGATCCTAGCATGCCTCTTTCATAAAAAATAAGGACAGCCAGTGTGAAATTATTGGTTTTTTGTAATGGACATTTTGTCTTACTGCCTTTTTATTTGTTGATTTTGTTGTTCTCAAGATGCAAGATTTATGTTTTGTCATTACACATGTGTGTAAGTGTGTTACACATGTATGTATGTGTGCTAAGTGTGTGATTGTCAGGTAGCTTTTTAAAACTAATTTATATGCCAAAAAGCAATATTACGCTTAGCTTAAGTCTTGAACTGGAATCTTTGTTTTAAACAAACAGATTTAAATCTAGGGCTTAACAATTGCTTGCAAGCAATAGTAATAGTTGATGAATCATGCCATCTTTGTCATGGTTATTGCAAAACTTGCAAGTGAATTGTGTCTTTTCTACAAATTAAGTAATTATGTATTTTCAGAAATGTTCACTGTGCACTATAAAAACTGCACTCAATTATTGATTATACAACAGGTATGAAAAGTGTACTCTTTGAGTGACTTGGCACAACAAAATACTAATTGATAAGGTAAAAGTATGTTTGGTATAAAACAGTTAGGTTTTGCAACATTGTAGTTATGAGTGCACATAAAGTTATCAATACTGTAGTTATCAGTGCACATTAAGTTATCAATACTTACATCTACAATATTCAAATCATTAACTCTGTCTTTACATTTAAACTCAAACAACAAAAATCAAACAAACAACAAACTGATGTTTCATAAAATATTTTTACTTAATTTCATAAACTTTTGTATCAGAAGTATAACAAAATAATAGAATAATCAATAGTGGTTAAAGAGTATCAAATATGATAGCGAATATCAAATACTAAATATAAGTATGATGATATCAGCTCATGTCTCACTATAGTAGAAGCATAATATTTAAATGACAACCTATTTCTTTTCTCAGGATCTTTGCTTTAAGGCCATAACTGTGTGCCTAAGATATATAAATATGCATTTTGTCTTTTTCAAATTTCTTTTTGTAGCACTTAGAACTGCTGCTTTCACTGTTGGCTCATATTGTTCTAAGACAACTAGTAATGTTTATATGACTTCTCAGCAAAACTACCCTAGGTGGTCGGATGTAAACATTATGTATGTCAATAAACATAATTACATGAATCTCATATCACAAGAGTTTAACTTTTTATTCCACAATCACAATTAATTGTGAATAGTGGTATATTCTCGTCTGTCTGTTGGTTACCATGATAACTTAAGATAAAGCGCTTGGACTTCTTTCCTTTTTGGTTGGATGGTTATTTGCTATAAATCCAGTAATATTTGAGCGGAAATTGACTGAGTTATGGCCCTTATTGAGTTTTTGCAATATGTTCATTGTTAAATTGGCGAACATGCTGTGGTAAAATCTTCAAAGGTAGGTATCTGAAATCTTGCACATTAGCTCTTCTAGAAAACTTCTAAAAACGCTTTTCTCTCATTTTTTAAATACATTTTTTACAGAGTAATGGCCCTTGATTTTTTTGTGATTTATTCTTTGTCAATTCTTGCAAACATGCTGTAGTCACATCCTTGGAGGTAGGAATCAGAAATCATAAACAGGCTCTTTTAGTATTTACCTTAAGCCATAATTTCCTCTTTTTTAAAAAACATCAATTTTAACAGAGTTAAGTCCCTTCTATAATGTTCATGTATGTCTTGCACGCAGTCCATGCGACATTGGAAGTAGGACACTGAAATTTTGCACATAAGCTATTTTAGTGGTTCTAAGTTTTTTTAAAATATCTTTTTTGACATATTTTTTTTATGCTTACGCCATCCCCCGTCAAAACCCCCAACCCCATTTATGGACCTCATTTACCTTTGGTACAAAAGGTCACCCTATATTAAGTCTATATTTGCTGTCGCCGCCATCCACCGGCTATTTCTATTGTACACAGCCATACAAATCAATCGTAAAATTCCCATTTAGGGCGCCCCCAACATTTTAAATGGTTAAAAACAATGCAGCCACGATAGTCAGAAGGTTAAAACAACAAAGCAAAGTGTCACTTTCATGGTGTAGATTTAAAATGTACATAACTGTCTTTCAACAAGACAATAAATCATACATACCAGCCATTGTCATCAAGTGTGCATAACAAGAAAAGGCTTCTCCTTAAGCTGCCAGCCCTGCTAAGATGCCAATTTTGTTTTTGCCCCGAACTTGGTGGCTTAACGATGTTTTACTGTATGTCCTTCACGCAGTCAACTCATTGTTGGAAGCAGGAAAAAAAATCTTGCAATCCTCTAATGGCCTTTTAAAAACAGTTTTCCCAAATGTTTTAGATATTTTTTTGTCAGAATTATGTCCCTTATTGAGTTTGTCCATAATCACAATGAATTGTGAATGGTGGTATATTTTCGTCATCTATTTTACAATGATGACATATTAAGTTGCCAGAAATAAGGCACATAAAAAGCCACTTCTGATTTTCCTCACTATCTAAGAAAGCTCAACATAAAGTTGTGTATGTAGTTCTGGTGCAAAAGGTATGACTCTTTAAGTGAATGTTCTCAGGGTCATACATTTTGCACCCTGTAACAAAGTGACGCTTTTGTGTGTGTTTTGCTCTTCACGCAGTGGGACATTGTTGGAGGTAGAACCCTGAAATCTTGCACAGAGGCTCCTTAAGTGACTATTTTTGAATATTCTAAATTTTTTGACAAATATTGTTTTGAGTGAGTTATGGCCCTTATTGAGCTTTTGCTTTATGCTCTATCTTGTTTTGGCAAACATGCTGTGTTCACGTTTTAAAAGGTTTAAATTTAAAATCTTGTGCAATTTTGTGGGTCTCTAAAAGTTTTATCTTTGTTTTTGAAAAAGATCATTTTTGACAGAGTTAAGTCCCTTTTTATGATTTTGGTGTATGTCCTTCCCGCAGAGGACAAATCTTTGGAAGAAGGATCCTGAAATCTCTTGTAGTGGCCTTCAAGAAACTGTTCTCAAATTTAATTTTATGATCCTTATAAAGTTTTATGCTATATGTTCTTTGTATATTTGGCGAACACGATGTGTAAAAGGTAGGAATCTGAAATCTTATACAGAGGCTAATTTTTTTGTCTCTAAATGTTATATAAACTTAGGTTACCCACATATCATCCAGTGCCATTCTAAGCTGTCACCAGAGCGGATTTCGGTTTGGGGGTTCTGACAGTAACGCCCACCTGACACAATATGTCAAAATCGTGAGCGGTAGCCACCTTTAAGACTACAATACTTCGGCTGATGATAAACATGTGCATTGCTTGTGACCTGAGTCCCCATGGGTGTACCATTCTTAGTTGTAAGAATGCAGAGAATGCAAAATACCACTGACGAAACTGATGGTTGAGAAGCTATGAGCCAAGTGTCAAGTGACTGAGGACTACCGCTATGGTTTAAGACATGGGTGCATTCAGCCTCCGATTTACACTTAAAGCTGCACAATCTGATCCCAACTCTCCACGTTCGAGGTCGAGAATGCCCACCCAAACCTCTCGCTGGATGAAACAAGGGCCAATATAGCCCAAATAAGAGTATGTCAATGCCAGCCAGTCCTCTGCCTCACTTGCCATTTTCTTAGTTTTTGAAATATATCATTTTGACAGCGTAAAGTCCCTTTTTATGATTTTTGTGTAGGTCCTTCACGCAATATATGCATCGTTGGAAGTAGGATCCTGAAATCTTACTCAAATGCTCTTTGCGTGGTTTTCTAAAAGTCATTTTCTAAGGTTTTGAAAAAGATTATTTCTGACAGAGTTGAGTTCATTTTGCTCTATTTTGGTATGCTGTGGCCATACTGATGGACATAGGACTCTGATTTTTTAATGGAGGCTCAACTAGTGACTTTCTATTAAAAAATAAAAATGATTGTGTTTACAAAGTTATTCCCCTTTTTTTAGTTTTCTCCTTATATATGTTTTGTTATTTGTCCTGACAGTTTCTAGTTTCTCCTTGCAGTCTTCTTCTTATTTCTTTCGTTCGCTTACCTCAAACCAAGTCAAATCTTATTGTTGACTGAATTTTTGCGTTAGCGTACTGCTTTTTACACTCTCATGTTTTTTCCCAACACATGTTTTGCTTAGCACATGTTTTGCGTGAACACTTTGGTGCTTCCCTTCGCTCAGAGGGCGGCTGCTATCCGTCTTTAGAAGATACTCTTTTATTCAGAGTCCGACAGTTTTTATGGTAGGACATTTCTTTTAAATTTTGCCCGGTATGGGAGCATTCAAATATCATCTTACACCCTCGAGGGGGGGTCTGGATCTGTGTAAGATGGGCGGGGGCGTCAGGCAGATTTTAATCTTACACCTCAGCGGGGGAAAAGGCAAAAATAAATTATAAATTATTTGTTTTAATAAAATTCAAGCATAAATAAAACAAAAAAAAAATGTGCACAATTTTAAACCAATCTAAAAAAAATTGCTTTGA
>JAUUEB010152118.1:0-23377 GCA_032362205.1 Clione limacina
ATTTGAGATCCAAAATGCTCAACATTTATTATTTTTCTTTGATAATATGCTCTTAATTGCTCTAAATTTGCATTATTTTAAACAAATCTTAAAAAATTCGGCCGCGTCGTGGTAATTGCTTTGATTATATACAAGGTTGACACCCCCACCCCCATTTCCAAATCCTGGCTACACGCCTGGATAAATCAAATGGTCGTCCATTCTAAACCTCTAGTGTCATGGGCTATTCTCTTACACCGTGCGTACTTCCATTCTACCAAGCAGATTGTTGAATCTAAGATCAAAGAGCCGGCATAAACTACTGAACTTCATCATTTGCAAGCAGCGTGATCTGCACAAGTTTCGAATCACAAGGCCTATTAGGAGCTGCAGGATCACCTCACAAACAAGCTTTCGCTAGGCACTATTAAATTAGCTTCTGTCAATTAAAACTGATAGATGATTGCTGGGACGAACTTAGGGATTTGACAATTGTCGCTGCGTATCCTCAAAACACATCATCATGGCTAGTTTCATGACAATAACTTTGAAGTGTAAGAGCTCTATTAGATATCGAAAAGCTCCCTGACTCTCAAGCACGAAGTTGATTTTTTGCAAATCGAAACTTATAAATAGATGCACTATTTTTATACTATGATGAGCAGCTGGTATCTGCTTTAGGAAAAACGTTTCTATTTTTAAACATATATATACTGCGTGGCAAAAGTTACGCGAAAAGGTATTCAAATTTTCAAATTCCTCAAAAGTTCATTTAAAGCAAAAGAAACATCTTGAAACTTCGTCAATAGTTTTGTCTTACATATGATATCATTTTTTGGAAATATTGAGAAGATATGCCACATAGAAATGCTGAATCAGCAGCATTTGAAAAGGGCTTTAAATGGAGACAAAAACTGCGATGGTGCCAATACATGACTTTGTCAGTTATCACTTTTTTGAATCCTCTTGATGTTCAGCTTTTTGTCTCAGTCACAGAGCAAAGGTCCTGTCTGGCCTGCGTACTATGAATGAATTGAATTGAATTGAATGTTCGTAAACTGAAAGTAACTTTTGTGAGGTAATTCGAGTAAAGTTCTATAGTTCTTAGGTTAAACCTAACCAGTTTTGCCTTCGACGTTTTTCGCATGCCTTAGTGTCACATGTCCCTTTTCCTTTATCTTCGTAATTTGTTGTTACGTATTTTGAGAGCTGCGTTTCGCATTCGCTTCTTAAAACAAACTAGCATTAAATAGCTTCGATTTTTCTATTCTATTATTTTATCTGAATTGAGTGCATCTAATATTTTATCATAAGATATCAGTTTAAATGCGATTTGTTTATGTTATAGATTAACATTTAAATAACTTACTTGTTGACACGTGCAGCTTTCCGAAGTATGACCTCTGCTTCGGTAAAACGTTCACGGCTTATAAGCCATCTTGGCGACTCGGGAATAAACCTGTTGATAGAAAAATTATATATACTTAGACTGTTAGTAACAGAAGAGTTGAATCTCTGGATTCAAGAGTGCACTAAATATGTATAGCGCTGTTAAAGAAATATGAGGAAACTGACCTGTAAGGACTACAGGCTGTTGCGCGACTTCTTGCCGTTCCTCAGGAAGATATGGCAATTTGAAATTTTCACCATATTAGTGGTGAGATATTGACATTGATGACGTCACGGTCTCGCTTGACCTCATAACTCGGGAACTAATGGTCGAACCGTAAAAACAAATACATATTTGTAATCGTCTCGGCAACACCTTTCATTTACAACCAGGTCCATTCTGAACATGTTGGTTTTTTACCATTGGTCAGCCCTAGTGGTCAGTTCGTTTAGGTTGATTTTTTTGGCAAAGTCAACATTTTGTGTCTATAACCCACCCTAAGGATCAATAAAAAATCAAGTCCGGTTGAGCCATGGGGGAGGAGAGGGGGTGCATAGAAACCCTTCATCCCCCCCTAGTACTATGTGTTTGGTGCTTAAGCAAACTATTGTACAATTTTAAAATAGTTAAAGATCACATCGGTACTTAGGCAGTGTTGTGGTTGAGTAGAGTAGTATACTACTCGAGTAGTACTCAAGTAGTTTGTTCGCTACTTCTACTCTACTTGAGAAATTACAAAGCAATTTTATCACTTCTTATGTTTACTTCTTTGACTTGTTGGCCAATTTGCCACTTTACAGCGATAAGAATTAATAAACACCTCATTTACTCCTGAATGTCATTTCTTGTGTTATCCCATTTGACCACGAATTTTCACTTTCAAGAAACATATCAGCTATACGGCCATAATCGAGAAGAAAAATAGAACAAAATTACGAATTGGTTTCCGAATGTAGAATTTGTCTTTAATCGTACCGGATACTTTGAACATTGTTCAATTCAAGGATCTGAAATATCACAAAAGTGATTGAGTGGTTCCGATGAAAAGCATTAAATAAATGGTATTTAGCCGCATCAAACGAACGATTACAGATTGTTTATTGTGATGTTTCGAGTCAAAACTCTTTTATCTATCAAATAAATAATAACTAAGAAAAGATAACGAAACGGAAACATAAAGATGGAACCAAAGACGTATTAGTAAGTAAATAAAAGCAAAAGGATAGAACGAAATGAAATGAATTCCTCGTTCGATAAAGAGTTTTAAAACGAAACGTCACATTTTACAATCCGTAATCGTATTTTAAGTGATGTTCTATGTTTGCTCGATTAACAGTTTAACAAGGAAAGTCACATTTTGCAATCTATAATCGTTCTTTTTAAGTTGGCAAAGACCACTTGATTTATTGGTACTTTCAGCAATTAGAAAAAAAGAACGCAACACAAAGAATGTGATATAACCCGACAATCACGTGTGATGTTTCTTTACGACTCTTGCTATTATCCCAACAGTTCCTATTTATTGTTTTATAATTTGCCTCTTGTCTGTTTGCGAAGAAACTCTTAGCAGTACTTTTGATGGTAAGAAATATGAATCAAGAGAAATATGTAAAAAGTTTGGAGTGTGTGATAGTTTTAGTTTTAATTTTTGCTTGACTTTTTTCATCTTGATGTAATGTGTAAAATATGAAAATACAATGACAAATTTAACAAAAAACACTACAACCCCCCCCCCTTCAAAAAAAAGGCATATAAAATACTCTTTTTAGTGTAGCTGATCTCTAACATTTAGAAAATTTCACTGTCCGCCCATTCCGTCTCTCGTTTGGAGTTAAACGGGTCTGGCGAGATGTGTAAGGACTGGTCTATACACATTTGTCTCAATACTTTCATATCTCTGACTTTGTGTCACTTATCCCGAAGGACAGATGAACTATAAAAAATTATGACATTCACAAAATGTTTTTGATCAATAGCCAGTCACCTATTCAACTCACATATTTCTTCTACATTTTTAGATAAATGAATTTTTACCTTAGGAAATGGTCACAACAATTGTCTAAGTCTTAATCCTCTGGACTCAGTCTCATCTGGTATAATCAATAAATTTCCTAAGGGATATCCGGAAACATATAATATCAATCATGCAATAAGTCGGACACGGTGGCTCAATAGGTCATTGCCTCACGTCGATCAGGTCGTTATTATGACATCTCATGACTACGGTGATGGTAGTCTGATGTTAGAGAAGGTCACAAAAGTTCATTTAGCTATTTGGATTAACAAAATTTGAAATCGTGCGAAGGAAATGTAAGAAATTCGTCTATTTTTATAAGAAACTTAAGAAAGAGTAAGTCTGAAATATCATAGCTTTGATATTCCAAATTTCTTCGATAGATTATCTGTTTATTTCTTTATTAATCTGACTTTTTCATCACCACTGTCGGTGATTTTCAATTATTGTGACTTTTCACAAAATATCATCTTCACCTTATCTTAACAGTGTACTTAATTAATTTTCAAAATTGGTATCTTAGATTTGTTATGGAGTCAATTAAATCTACATTTTTAATCAATATTGAAACAGTCGATTTAGTCATGAAGTATTTTAAGAAAAGTCGAATACCTTATATACTCCCACCGATCAAGCTGTTCTCTAAGTGTGAGCCCATTGGTAATATGACGTGAGGAACTTGTCTTAAAATACTTCGGCGCTTTAACTATCAACTCTATTTGACCATGCAAAGGACTATAGTTGGTACCCTTCCATTTGAAAAAATATGAGCAAGTTATGCTTAAGTGTCTTGTTTTTAGAAAAGACATTAAATTTACATTTTTGTCTGACAAATTGTCTTACTTGAATAGGGCTGCTCCCCTTGACATATTCCAAAAGTAGAGAATACAATTGTAAACAGAGTCATATGCAAATAACGAACTCGTTTCACCAAACTAACGCCTTTTATGCTTATTCTGTTTTACCTACTGTTTTTAATAGTTAAAAAAATATGACGTTATCTCTTCCTGCGATTGAATAATTGATCTTACACTATCAATATATATTGTCTCCAATAGTCATTCTAAGAAATGTACGACTGCTAACATAAGTTATACAAGGCATAGTTTGATTATTTAAAAGAATATATAAGCGTTACAGTTGTCATTCTAAAAATGACGCACGACTATTAACCAAGGCACACATGATGTTAAGTGATTTTAACAGCTTTAAGTGTGTATAGTTAAAAGGCTGTCATACATTTTCAGAAGTGTACACATAGTAATATTTGTAAGGACCTCTCTACCCTCTAAATGTTGATCTTTGTTATTTTGAGTAGATAGCTTAGGTTGTATGGTTTAACCAAACAATAATCGTCTTTCTTGACTTCGGCAGATGGAATAGCTTCGATTTGCAGATATATTTGTATAAACTCACAGACGGACCATTTCCCATTTAATATTTTGTTAAAACAACCGTACTTCCACTGCACATAGATAACTATTATATTGAATATGATCGGAGAAAAGCAATCGTAAGTATTTTGAAAATTGGACAGCCAGATCACAACGTTCTATGCAAAGGAATCTCCTCTCTGAGACAGGGGTTACAGTTTTACAAGGATATTAATTGGATATTTCAGGACTTTGTTTGCTGCATTGATTATCTCCTTTAGATCACTTCAGGACGTAAGTATAACAAGATATGACCTCAATATTATGAGCAGTCAATGTAATAGTGTCTTGTTATGTCCTCAGCACATTAGCCGAAGCTGGAAAATAAGGCTTCAGTATTAGGAGGAACACCAGAAAGGTTATTGTTATTATTTATCATCAAGATAATACGAAAGCTTTGGTTTTGTTTTGCTGTCATTACATCTTTTTTATATAATTTTTAACATAAAAAGTTATCGACTTAAACTACTAACTCAAACTAAAAATTATTTGAATCTATGAACGTAATTTTACCTCAAGTAGGGATCATGCTAATGTCAAAAAACTAAAAAGAATCCGCAAAAATAGCTGATTATTATTATGATTTCAATTTATATTATTTGTAATATTGATAAATAACATATATAACTCTTGGTCACGGTAATCAAGAAAACATGTGAGGTTGGCAACGAGTTTGATAGACAAAAAGTTTTAGAACATCAAAGTCAGACAGATGGGTTTACAGAAGTAGTATGTATAGGTATAAAGCGAAAAATGGGGATGGGAGAGATGGATAATGGACATAGAGAAAACAATAGAAGTAAGAGAAAACAAAGGGGGTATTACGTGTTAGAAAGGCATGACAAATGAAATAATGCTTAAGGGACAGAACAAAGAGAAAGGGATAACAAGAGATAATAATAAAAATCTAAAAATACTCTTTAATCGAAGGAATCACGAAACAAAAAAGTCTAGGAACGAGACAGTATTATTGTAAGAACATTTCACCAGACTCATTTTGCTGATTAGATCACCGACTTGTACTCAATCAAAACAGGATGTTAACCTGTCAGATATTCCTCTAACAGGGGATGTTATCCATAATAATAGTGGGTTGGAGGTTAAGGCCCTTGTTTGGATATGACATTTCACACAGGTTTAATTAGCGCGAGTCTTTGTGCTGATGATGTACACGCTTTGACGTATGTCCATTATGTTGTCTACTGTCTAGTTATATGATATGTACGGTTCTAAATAAATTGCTGCCTTGAAATCTTTTTAAACGATAGCTGAGAGGTTAAATATATCAAGGAAAACAAAAAAGAAGAAACTTAAAAATCACATTGAATAGAGTGTTTGTTCAGCAACATCTTGTCTTTCGAGATGAGTCGCTTGAAACTTTTCTTTGCGATTTTTCCAAACATCAAAATGGGGAGAAGTCATTAAATGAGCACCTTTCATATAGAGCTTCATTTCTAGTCATTTCTTTGTTTTCCCTATCTATCCGTCTGACATCTACCTTAATCTCTCTCCTTATAGTATGTATCTGCTTATTCGATCCAAAGACTAGTCTGGCTAAGGTGATCTTTGATCTAAACAAAGTATGCTCAATCCAGCACCACATTCTCATTGATATCTAGCTTTCGACTCTCAGATCGTCATTTGCTCTTAACGACACGTATCTAGGATTTTAAAATGGAGGGTGATATGGGAATTGGCGCGTGGCGGCGAAACTGTTTTAGAAAATGTGTGTAAATGGTGTAGATCTATAGCATATTACTCCCCCACTCAGATGTGGGAATTGCCCCTTTCTCCTAGGTACGCGCCTGGCTCGGCTTTGAACAATTAATCCTTTACGGATACAGGTTAACCAAACATCAATGACATTGGGGACTGACTAAGAGGACAACCGTTTTTTAAACAATTATAATAATTATATAACCTGATAGATAACATCGACGTTGCATTTAGAAGCAGATGACATGAGAAATATTTAAATGTATTGACTTTACGGGTAATCGACACGCCACATGTTGAAGTTGCAAACAAACTTATAATCCTGCTAGCGGGCCCTTTGAATTTGACTTGTCACAGGCATTTTTTACGCAATATATTCTCATCTTTAATGGAAGGAGATTAATTGAAACTCATAAATCTTACTTGTAACCTTCAACCTCACGAAGACAAAATTAGAAGCGAGGTTCTCATTGTTTAAATTGCGTATCTCTTTATTGCTTCCGTTTTCTTGATCTCTACATCTTACTGCGCTATTTCTAAAAAGTATTGATTTTTTAAATATAGCCTGGAACTTAAGGATCTGAATTATAACTTTGTATGGTTTATAAAAGTATGCAATTCAGTAAAATGATACTGTAAGAAAATTAAATACTTCCTAGTGTCTTGATCGCATGTTATGTTCGGATGTAGCATTTTGAAACACTCTTTGTGTATTGAGTTTCATAGAATCATATGTCATTTCAATCTGACAGACTTGTAATGTTTTTATAAGTGCTGTTCCTGAATTGCTTTGATGGGGTACTAAGCGTTTAAGATACTTTCTTCAATGAAAATATAAAGAACATATAAATAAATATAACCACGACAAGTACGTCTAAGATGTTTCCTTTCATAAACTCTTGTCATTACCAGTCCACTTATCTCAAGTCAAGTTGTTGGAAAAACACATATTTATTGTATTCTATGTTGCCTTGTGTCTATTGATAAAGATACTCTCAACACTACTTTAGATAGTAAGAAAAAACATTAAACAAACATAATATGTTATAAGTTCAGTGTGTTTTGATGTGTCCACAAAAGATAGCATCGTCAATCAAAGCCAAAGAGTTCAATTTCATTATTAATTGTTCTGCAAAAGTAGCTAGTTTATTTTTTCTATCACTTTTAATAACTTAGGATTTTACTAAAAAATAGAATCAATAAATGAGAAGAATAACAGGAAGGCTATCTTAAATGTTTCTGAATTCCACTATGCTGAGACTTCCATTAGTGATTCCCGTGGAGATCAGATTATGTTATATTGAACTAGTCAAAGGGATAACGATAGTCATATAAATTTCTTTAAATAGATATGTGGCTACTATGGTCCCGAATAAGACAGACTGAGATAAAAAGGATCGGAGCTCATTGGCTTTAATTAGAGGACATAAACTTTATCGATTATCTTTCTGAAACAATACTGTATTCCAATATCCGATGAAACTACTACAATTATTAAAATAATGATATAGTCGAATACCCGATTAAACAAGGACAATGAAAAGAATCATACGATAGACATTCGTGCTCAAAAGTAATTGTTTTTATCAAAATTAAACAAATCATGTTGTTATTCATGAGAAAAGTCACTAGGTCGATAATTTTACATCAAGGGGTTGTGTTATGTTTTATCAACTTAAAGCGTGCCATCGTCCATTAAAACATTCACATTTTACATGAAATAATGATAACGAATGACTTATTATACGTTTTAAGTAGATACCACACTAAATAATTTATTACATTTCCGTATTCAGACAAAGATTGTTCAAATATAATCATGTTTCATATCCTCCTTAATCCCCTGGTTCAATATAGTCAACGACAAAATCAGCAGGAATGAAAAGTATGTGATAAGAATTCTTGCCTTATGCGAGAATACGACCTTTGGCGTATTTAGATAAGCAATTGTGGTTAAACCAATTGTTAACAGTAAACTAGGTATCTTAGTAGGCTGGACAGAAAATGAATACGTAAATACAGCAAAAAATCAGAGTAATGTACACACACAAAAAGGCTTTCACAGCAACATATTATAAGGACAGAAGTAACAATTCTCTATTATCAGATAAGAAAGTCATGTTTTGAAGTAGTGTACCAACTTGTCTTAACCTAACCATTTGATCTAAATCATACATTTATAAAACGCATCATGTGATTCATACTTCATTCATTTCATCATCTACATAAACCCTGGCTTGCAATGCTAATGGCAGCTAATTTCTTATTTTGGAAATTCAAATATGGTTTTGTGCACCACCTTTACTAACTAAACAGGGTCAAAGAAGACAGAAATGAGCATGAAAATTAATCAATAAGATGATATATTTAAAACTGAATTTATAAAAAGAACTTCGATGATAAGACCCGAGCCTTATTCAAAATAGTGGACAAACAGTTTTTAAGTAAACGACAACATACGGTTACACCTCTTAAATTCTTGCCAGACAAAATCGAAATGTCTTTGAATTGATTGTCATTTTATGTTTGTATACGGTAAATAGAACATTCTGCCGTTCAAACGAAAAGTATATTGATGTAAATCTGTCTAAAATACAATAATTCTCTTTTACTAACTGCCGAAGCGATTTTACTATCTCGGCAGTCAGTTTAAATGTATCTCATTTATTCGTTCATTCATTTATTTATTTTTTAGTAGGCCGTTTATATCGTAGGTCTTACCAACTACTTATCACACTTACGTCTTTCTTACTTTCAGAAGATTAGAAAGCTTCTTTTGTTTGAGATATTATTCTAATTATTTCTCTTTCTTATATATTTCCAAAAACCTTGCCTTTTTTACCAGAAAGGAAAACATAAGAAAGCAATCAATACAACTGCACAGAAACGTTTCAATCTTAACGTTTTTGAATCATTCATTTTTTGCCTCTTGTCTCTTTGCCTTTCTTCTTAATTAATTAATTTCTCGTTTTTGTTTTCGATTAAAAAGGCCAATTCTCATTCATTCTTAAATCATATTCACTTTCTTCAATCGTAAGCAGTGCCAAGATATCGAAAAGATTATCTCTAAGGTTAAAAGTGACCCAGGACACTGATTTTGTATGTATTTGAGAAGTATTTAGGTCGTGACGTCCATAACACTCATCATCATCCTTATCATCAATTCGTATTCTAGCTGATATGCTTTGAACCCTTTATCATATTTTGGCCCCCTTGATTGTGTGTTGATAACAAACATTACTAATGGTTGTTCACCATGATGTACCCGCACATTTGTATTTTATTTAAACAACATTTTTATGAAAAGATCTATCCATTTCTGATCAGCACCTCACGTCAAAGAAATATGACAATATGGATGTAATATTCCCTCTGGTTTCAAAATTAACTTATTCGTAAAAACAAAGTTGTAAAAATCATTTTTAGTTCTTGATTGAACCATTTTCTTCTCACATGAAAGAAGGGAAAACCGAAATGACAAATGAGTTTGGTAGTTAAAAGTACTTTTTTTCATTTTCCGAGTAAATTAATTAACGCAGCCGTTCTAAAGCTTCAACATCTAACGCTGTGGCACACCAGGGTGAACGGAGTTTAGAGAACAAAATTGAAAGATGGGATAGGACAATGATTGAGATAGACAATAAAGTGAAATAAGGGTATACGGAATGAGGATCAAACTGTAAAAATAAGGACGTAATGGCAAACTCTGGGAAATCCCGTGTGAGTTAATGACATATCTGCGGGAAGAGTGCCATTATTGGCAATCTGTCTCTCGAGTACACTGTAACTGTAAACATTAATTCATGGGCCAAGTAAATATTGTATTTCTTGATTTATTTACTATGACGAGGACATAAGTCGGGAAATTGAATGTTCTTTTAGCATTGCGCTGTTTAGTTGCTCATATACAAGACGTTATGTCAAGTAATGTGCACGATTAATGAAAAATCGGCAATCCCCGATTGATTTAGTGTTGTAATCATCTCATACTTTCGATTTGTGCCTGGCAGAAAATAAAATTCTATTGTATAACAAATATAATATGACAAACTTCTTTCGTATAACAAATATAATATGCTTTTACAGATTTTAAATGTATTATAAACCTGGTGACATGTGTTATTCCATTTCTCAATCCAACAAAAATACAATGAGTCGACAGCCTTGCTTGCCTTATATACGCATGGAATTTAAAGCATAAATTACCAAATCTACTATTGTAAAACAGACATCACAAGTTTCCACAAAATACGTCAACAAATTCAACAAATCCCATTGGTTAACCTGATAGATTACTCCATCATTACGTGAATAACGACTGATACAAACATGTCATTAATGCTGTCATCAACTGCTATTATTTTGCGACTTAAATAAGTACTAGCTATTTTCTCTTGTCAATCAAAGATGCATGAATCATATTGCGACTTAAGAAACAACAACATACCACCCATGTGCGATGCCACCTAATGTATAGTTTGAGGACAGAAATGAAAACTGTTTTCCCTCGTTTTATGCATCAATTTAATTGATTGATACAAGTTTAATTATATTTCAGTTATGCAAGTTATTAACACCCTTCTCAACACAAGAAGATGACGATATGAATGTTCTATTATAAAGGGTTAAATTATCGTCGCCCAGTCAGAAATGGTCCTTAGGAGTCACCCACAATGAAGGGACTGTACGTAATAAATGCCAAATATGATAATTCCTGACATTAATAACTTATAAAATGAATATATTGAAATCAGGATTAAAACGTTTTAAAAAAGTATTGACATTTACCAATGATGTATATGTTTTTTGTGTATTTCTTAGTTGCATAAGACATGCGTCAAATCAAAATATGAATAAATAACGTTACAATATTAAAAGCAAAATCATTAAGGTCATTATCCTTTCCCACGCTCTCGAGAAATCTACATAATAAGATTCAAAATATGTATGTTTATGTGTGTGTATGCAAAGGGATTACAGCCACAGTTTTGACTCAATCGAAACTTTTGCAAAAGGTTGGTAAATATTTCCAGCTGTGTAGTTAAGATTTTGGTGAAAATCGGTCGACTGTACGAAAAGTTTTTGGTGCGTATTTTACAGAGAAAATATAGAACAAAGATGTCATTAAACTAAATATTGAAACACTTGCACCTTCTTCTTGTCGCACATAATATACGAGCTGCAGTATAAACATACATTTCTATTTCCGTATTAAGAGATATGAAACAAAAGCCGGACAAAAAATAAATTCTAATACAGGTATTCCAAAATATGATTTAAAAAAATGGGTGATGGCATATTTGGGCATAGTGAAGAGAGAGAGGTCAATAGGGTGGTTACAAAGTTAGGCCAAATTTGTGTTTTCTTTCTTTTTGTATCCTTCCCGGGCAGGACCGGGTACTAAGCCACTAGTTCACTATAAAACCGACTTTACTATTCTGTACAAGAAAGAAGAATTACCCTTAACTAGTTATCATTTTCTTGCTGGTTCTTTCAGACGTTGTCTTTAGACTTAACCATTTTAACTATATTATCAATTTTATATTATAAAATAAATGCTTAAAAATCCACATTTTAACCAACATTAGTTAAGATTCTACCGGTATGGTATGTAGCAATGAGATCACCTTTAATTTAAAAATGGAAATTAAAGCTTTATTTAGTAGCATTAAAGCTTTCGGCGAACCGGTTAACTTTAATTCAAACAATATTCAATATCGTTTATCAAACAAAGGCGCTTTAATCCACCATACAAAAGGAATACTGTAAAAAAAATCAGAAGGATAAAACTGCTATACAACAGCCATTAAACCTATACATTACGTTATCTTATCAGAGGGATATCAGATACATTGATTTTCTGTTAATAATAATTGCAATTATATTATAACGCACGTGCTCAAACATTGCAAAAACATAATTTTTGAAGTGTATCGGTTATATCCAGTTTTAAGAAATAGAAAAGTTCAAGAATGAATTAAGATTAAAGGAAAAGTTTCTTGCGATATAAATGTAGGCAGAATAAGTAAATTTTGTAGTTTGAATATGGTAAATTAGTGAGTGAGAGACATACTATGATTGTGAAAGAGGTAGGAAAAAGAGAGATAAAGAGATCAATGCATTGACTTTATAGTAAAATGTCTTATAAAATGCCAGAATATTCATGATCAATTGGTTCATTCATAACTGTTTTGATTGTCTGGCTAAGGTCCGATACAATATGTTATCATAGTTTGCTTGGCTTAATCTTTGCTCTGTTTGTATAGCTACGCAGCAAATGTTGCGTCTTTCGAACTGAACACACTCTATGCGAATGTCTGACTAAGAAGATAGCTTTGATGGCTAACAGTATGCCAAACATATGGTGATTTTTTTTGTATTGGTATTCAGGATTTGTGATGAGGCTGGAAGATGGATACGTTTTGAATCGAGTCTGTTTGACAGAGTGACACCTTTAACATATTATGTCTGTAGAAGTTCAAAATAAGTCGCTACATAGACAAGACAATGCTCGTGACTAGGAACAAGCTACTAAACAGGGAGTAAGGTAAACATAAGTCACTTGACATTTTCTGAGAAATCTCCCATTTTTAGTATACAGCTGTCTAAATGAGAATACCGGTGACTAAATGACCTGTAGGTTGTGTCAGTAAATAAGTTTGGAAAAATCCCTGTTTTACTGTCTCGCAATGTAATGACGTTTTATAAATACTGTTTATGTTCTTGTTGTATGTCTTAATGTAAAACATGCAACAAATCAAACATATATTAACAGTACAATGTTGAATAGCAAAGGGTTTTGTTCTTATGTGTGTTTTACTTTAATTTTATCATTTGAAATCTAACTGTCTTAAGAAAGAAGAATGTCTATACAATCAATGGCATTGCCTTGGTGTTTCTATAAAACGGCATCTTCAACTACATCAGATTCAACTCTATAATCAATTCTATAACTTTAACATGCTTAGAAACTCTAGATTTAACATTTTTACGAGACAAAAATAGTGGTAGTAAAATCGGAAGCTATGGAGTCGCACTTGAGCTCAAAGCTTTATTCAGTAGATTATTCAAACTCCCAGAGGTCCGGTATTACCCACCGCATTTATACTTAAAAATTGCTTCGAACAGCTCTTGACAATAAGCAAGACGATTTGTCCCTTGGAATATTTCTCTGTCTTTAAGACCAGCCTGGAATATTGTGAGGATGGCGGATTTATTTGTTATCGACATAAAGTTTGCGTAGTTATTGATTTAAATAGTAATAGTAAACTATATTACTCTTTATTTTTACCACATGCAAGCCAACATCCGTTATGATGCTGCTGAATAATACTCGAAATTCACAGGGATTTGAATAAGTAACAGTTTTCTTAATGTTCGAATCTGAGTTTTCTTTTTACTAACTATTCACTATTGTTAAGTAAAGCTTATTCATTGGTCAAACGAAAAAAAAAGTAGAAACCTATGCAGTAAGTATTCAATATAGTGTATGAAAAATACAAATCTTCATCTAACACTGATGGTTTACCTTAATCAATAAACATCATGGACACTTTATAACACAAATAATATATTCCAATTATTGAATGATTAACTTCATTTGCTGTGAGTTCAGTATTATAATATTTTATCTATTATTTTATTTCTACACTGTAGACTTCTGTAGACTTTTGTATACATCGGTTTCTTTCAATTCCATGTTTAAATTCAGACGAGAAAGAAAAAGAAAAAGAAATTAATTGAATCATTGCGTGTCAGTTTGCAAAATTCGGAATCCTATTAATAGCGCTTTTCAAAAAGACATACTGAAGAAATAAAATAACTATTCTGTGGCTGGAATCCTTGTTTGAGCTGAATAAACCTGATCTCAAATCTCTAGTCAAAAGATACATTACTCATCGGAAAAACGTAAGGGAACTAAGTAAATAGCCTCAGGCAAAACTGAGTTGATTTTGTGTCGGAGTGGTGACTTGTCTATAGGACTGATAATTAAGTGACCGTTAGTAAGCAAACAATGGACCTTCAAATTATATACAGTAACACGTCGTTAGCTTTTAGAATGTGGGTGACGGGTCAGGGGTGAAGGTCTGACTTTTGTCTATGGCCGTGGTTAAAATAATTAAGTTGTGTTTCGGGGCAAATCGAAACATCTTGGATTATTAGATTTAACGAACTCTTCGAAAACATCATTACCACTTGAATCGCGTTAGGCGGCATTTGGCTAGTATTGATAATTGTCGTGTCTGATATGATATTTGTATCTGGTCATCGCTTTGTGTTAATCAAATGAGTTATTCAATTGTTTTACGCTGAGGCTGCAGGAAAAAAAACTTAAATGGAAATATAAGAATTGAACTTTCGATGAAATATGTATTTAACGAGACAACTAAAATATCTGATTTTTTGTATCTTTTTATGTATGAAATGAGATATCTATACTTAACTTTTTCTGTCTTATTTAGAATGATATTTTTTAATCCATTTACCTTCGAGGTGATTTAGAAGCTCAACAGGAGCTTTCGCTCGTCATCCGACGAGCTTCTTCGGCTGAATGATGTTATGAACTGCTTGTCATGTGATCTTATGACGTATGATCACATGACAAAGCATTTAATAGTAAATAAGTTTCTGATAAACGAAAAAAGTCTTGCCAAAATCTGTTCAAACCAACAAATGGACCCCAAAATGTGACTTCTTGAAGGCAAAATGCAACAAAGAGGACTGAAGAAACAGCGAAGAGGATTATGAAATTATGCAAAAAGGCTGATAAATTTTACACCCACACTACCAAGGAAAAATAATCATGAAATACATTCATCCATGCTGATGTTAGTGGGTTAATTCCTTTTGCTAAAACCAGATATTTTTCAAACCATAGTTATACATTTCTGTATTCAACAAAAATAGAGCTGGAACTGAGAATTTCATTGAAACCTATATCTACTGTATGTAGTTTCATAAAATTTGGATACAGCTTTTTGAATCAAAAAGCCAAAAATATGTCAGTCCCCTTACATTCCATCTATTATATGCCTAGAGGCATGACATGGTAAAACAGGTGAGCATAATCAACTGACAAAATGACACCACTACAATCAAATGCTGAAAAATTTGCTTTCAGAAAAAAAGATCCTTTCAACAAAATTAAACATTAAACAATGCTGACAAGGATACACATGACCACAGCCAAGTTTAATGGTCTTCTCTATGACAGCATTCTCGTTGTTCATAATATAGATCTCATTGCCACACACAGCACACATCCCTGGGTCAAGTCTTTTTGATGGCATGCCTGTGGTTACGTAGTACTGAGGACAAAGAATTATATGAAAAAATATGAACAAAACTATGAAAGCTTTATCTAAAAAATGTATAATTGAAATTATAAATTTCATATAATCAGAAAGCTATTTCTATTGGGGTAAAGGCACAAAATGTAGTGGAAATTAAAATTGGTTACTGACTTCGCATAAACAAAAGTTATTTTTTTAATTATTATAATGAAAGTTTGCAATATTCTAAAAATCCATGTATTTTATGCAACCTTTTGGTTTATCATATTCCATTCAAAAGCCTTGTATTTCCTTTCTATGTATAGCCAAACAAAAACTACATATTCTAAGAATTGAATTGTCTCTTTATGATCATGTAATTAATTTTAGTCATAACAAAAGAAAGCGGAAAAAATCTGTGTTATTATATAGAATACATAGTGAGTCAGTGGTCTATTGGATTCATTGTCTATGGTTTAAAAGGTCTATAGCATAGTAGGAGATCTAGCTATGATGACTTGACCTTAAATATCTGCAAATAAAATGTTCTATATACAAATAAACTTGATATAACCTATCACTCTCTACAGTTCACAACAACAAGTTTGAAAAAAAATTGCCAGACACATAATATATAAGAAAGTAAAAACAAAATAGTCAAATCTTTAATAAAGTCATCATTTAAAGAAGTCTCTACCACTTTAAATTTATAAATAATCAAAATTGTTCCACTATCCGACAGCAGTTGACATTGCTTGCAGGCAAACACAATAGATACTTACACCAACATGTGCGGCCATGGTGTCTGCACAGACTTCAGCAAAGTCTCTGGACACAACACCAAAGTAGAGGCCATAAAAAAGTAAAAGTAAGCCAAAGTCCATGGCCACCTGAGGCTTGACTAGCACCAGCATGTTGAGGCCAAATATAGTGAACATGATGACCAGATAACCCAGGATACCTCCTGCGTAGCTGATCTTGTAGACTAGAAGGAACCACTTATACACCCATCTGACACAAATAAAATAAATGATGCACATATTACAAGGGAAACAACCATAAGATACATGTTATTTCAATAATGGCTCATAAATGGAATTTTCACATGATGGGCACCTCAAAACAAAACAATATGATTGATCATGAATTGATCTTAAAAAACATAAGTGATATCATTGCTGTGATAGTTAGGTATAGGTTGTTTTTAAGCATATTTGGGTTTGAAATTTAATTTTAAATTGTAGCTTGGATTAAGTATCATTAAGATAGGAGAGTAGAACTCTGATAAAACTAGGTCAGTACTCGTTAAGGCTAAGGTCTCATTAGGAGCCAAGTTACATGCAATCACCTTTTGACTAGTCTGTCAGTCAAAGAAATACAACAATTAACAAATGATAGGAACTGTTTGAGGAAAAACTCAACTTTGGTAAGAATATGAACTGTAGAGAATGTAAAACATCATGCTAAAGTGATAGGTTTTAGCAGACTTTAAAGCAAGAGGTATGAGGTTCAAATTCTATCCTGGTCTGATGTTTCTACCTTTGGAGAGAACATTTTAAAACTTTTCCTCACTTGACCCAGGTGAAAATTGGTACTCAATATTGACAGTGAAACAAAATTGTAATTATAATAAGCATCTGATTGGTAGTCTTCCAAGGAATCTGATAAGGAATGTCTCAGTAAGGTTAATCTTAAGAGTGACTACATTTTTACAGATAAGTGGATTCATCTATACCCAGAAATTCATAACATTTGGTAGACATTTTACTTTTTAAGAATATTAGTGTGGCTGTACACCATACACCTTTTTAATGAGCCACTAGTTATACTACACACTTTTTTTCTTATTAATCATTAAAATTTCCAGGAAAACATCAAGATGTGTTAACTCAACATGTAGCACAGTGAGTATAACTATATGTGTTTCAGAAAACCAAATTGCTAAAACTGTGAGAACAAAATGGTCAAAATTGAACTGTAGATGCATAAGTTTAACTTGATGTCATCAATTACTAATTTTTAGTTTATTTTGATCCATGGCATTTTATCTTTTGACATGTGTATGAGTTTTTAACCTCTAAGGCCTTTAAATAAATATCAGGTTTAGTATTTGAGTACCAAGTGTTTTAGATTTATATTGCAGATTTTTTTAAAATTTGTCAGCCTTATATTATGGATGTTTTTCTGTGCCACCATAATGTTAGATCTTACAAGCTTGAATATCTTTTTAACTCAACAGACAAATAAATAACTAGGATTCTAACAAAAGCCAATATATGACATACCTAGGTGTAGATCCTGACAAATAACTAGGATTCTAACAAAAGCCAATATATGACATACCTAGGTGTAGAGCCTGACAAATAAATAGGATTCTAACAAAAGCCAATATATGACATACCTAGGTGTAGAGCCTGACAAAGGTTTCCTTGTGGCCTTGAAAGTCACAACAGCTGTGATAATGGAAAAGACAATCCAGAAGGCTACGAACCTCCACCAGGCAAACTTGACACACAACACGACTGGGATCAGCCACATACCCAGCAGCGTGGCTCGCTGAGGAGAGAAATTAAAAAACATTTTTACATGTCATTTAAATATGTGGCACTTGTCACAGTTTAAAGTTTCAAAATATTGCCTTAGAAAGGTGATTAGGGGGTCTCCTACTCCTATCAAATCTTCTTTTCACGATTCATTTTTTCTCAGCCTTTTCGCTTCATGAATTCTATTGATAATGACTCAAATAAAACGTTTGTATGTGGTTAAATCGCATTTTGTGAACAACAGTTCCTCTGAAAATCTGCTGCTTAAAACAGATAGAAGGCTGTTTTCTCAAAACCTTATTTTTCTCATGTCAGGCCTACAGAAAGCCATAACTTCTCCACTTTCCATCAAATCACTTCATTTTTGTTAAAGATATTCATGATAGTGTTTAATTAGATTTTAATCAAAAATTGAAAGGTCATCAGTAAAAGTTGATCTCATAAAAGGTGAACAGGTTCATGCTAGCAAAGTTAATATTTTTTGCAAAAATTGAAATTTTTACTAGGTGTTTAGCAACTAAACAATACATGGACATTACATCAGACAATGAGGTAAGTTGTAACACTACTCTACATCCTACCAAGTCACAGTATACTGACACTAGGTCAACCCCCCCCCAGCACAATTCTCTAAATGTAAGGCAGCTAGCAAGACATTAACAGCTTGAAGCACATTAAAAAAATCTTAGGTATGACCTCATAGGAATTTAAACACCTGACACTCCGCTCTCCATAAGTGGATGCCATAACCACACAGTCATCTGATTGGTTACCTTATTATTATCCTTGACCTTTTCTCAAAACATGAAATTAAATGGCAACATTTATGTTATCAAAATAATGATGTAAAACAGTGATAAAAAGTTGCTTTTATGCAATTATTCTTATAAGAATAAAGGTTAGCCCCCCTAAAAACAGTTTCAGAATAATCATTTTTAACAGACCATGCTTATTATTATTATTATCATACATTGAAATGTTTGAATCCCAAATATGTTGTGAGTTTTACGCTCAGCTGTTTGCTAATCATGTTTGTTATATTGACCTGGAATAAATCATTGACAAAAGGACAGAAGTTGTTGATTGACATTGTGAAATCATTGTCATATTAAATCTACAGTCCAGCTTTTAAGTCACGATGAAATCAGATTGCTAAAATCAAGAGATCCTACACCCTAAGTCAAAAGTGTCAACGTAAAAGACTATCCTATCAATCAGATACAAAGATTAATTCAAAATGTCTACTATGGTGAAAAAAATATATGACAAGATTGGAATTTTTCTTTTCTCTTTGCAACATTATATGCCATGCCATTTAAATCTGGTAACAAACAATCTGACCTGATATGACTTGAAGTGTCTTGTCTTCCACTGTACAAGCACAATCTGGGCAACCACAAGTGTGACCAGTAGAATCAGTGCCATCTCTGCATGCATTGACTCGTGACCTTTGTGCTTCTCGTGAAGCTTGTGATGCTCGATTCTATAGAAATGAGACAGGAACAAATAAGATAAACATATTTGTTCACAAGGTGAACAAGGAAGATATAAGAATGGCCAGGTTCCAATACAAGCTGTTCATCATAGATATAGATATTGAGATTTAATAAATTCATACAGCAACAATATCAAAAGCTTAATTATAATTTAAATAAAAAACAAATTCCAAATTATTCCAATTTTTTTTATTCTTTTATTTCTTTAATGAAAAACTTTAAAAAAATCATATATTTAGCTCAGAATTATCTGTGAAGAGTAGAGGCACTATTTGCAACTATTTCCCACACTTAAGAAGCTTGCAGGCAAATCGGAATATGAGAAACAAATATTTTTGGCTTAACAATAACTGACCATTAATCCAGTTAAAATAGTTACAAACATGTTGCCAGGTAGGTCGTCAAGGCTAATAATATGAGTAAGAGGACCTCTTTGTGATCAGGGACATTTTTTGCAAACAGAGGTGGCCACGGACTCCAAAGTGACGGAAAGAGCATGATGCTTGCATACCCTATATTATATTTCTTTTGCTCATCATGTTCTTATGGTTTGGCATCACAGAAGCCTGGTTTTCATTTAAAAAAAATCTAAAGTAGAAGAATCATCTCTAACTAAGGAAGGAGAGTTGCAAACAGGCTTTTACAAAATTTTCACTTTTAGATACTTTATTCAACAAACTAACTAGAAATTTGGCTGTAAATAGTGCTTCAGCTCTAGTTATTTAAAGATAATAAACACTATAATCTAATGAAATTTTGAATTATTTTTTAAGAAATTGTTTTTTTTACCAAAAACTTTAATTATAAATCTTAATCTCATCCCCTCTCAGAGTATAAAATTTTAACATTCAAATTAATAAGAAATCCAAAATTAAACAAATCCAATGAGAATAAAAAAGACAACTTAAGAATCACAAGTATGTGTTACAAAACATTAAGGTAGTCATCTAAGATTTGCTTAAACTGACACAGCTGGAAGGATACTTACCGCCATCTTTCTTTATCTGACAACTTTGCCAAGTCGACTTCTGACTGTTAAAAAATGAATACAAAGAGATCATATGAAAATGTGTTTGACCCTTTTCCTTTAAAATTACAACTCCAATCAAAAGCATAATAGTCAAGTTAATGCCCCTAAAAAAATTATAAGGAATATTTAAAAGAAATCAAAATGTATATGATCAAATCAAAATCCTATTCTTATACCATGATCTAAAGGCTTTAAGCATACAGCCCATGTGTTGTGTGAAGGCAATTTCTTGTCTGCAACTAAGAATTCCAATATGGCCACAGGCCACCAGTATACTAAGAATTACTAGAAAATAAAATACTGTCCTTGTCTCGTTCGCTACATTTAAAAAAAAAGATAAATTTCAATGGACATTTTAAATTTTACAACAATCTTTATATTGAAGGTAATCTTCGAGGTCAAATTAAAGAAATCAATCTCAAATCTTTTAAAAAACAACAATAGACTGAGCCTTATCTGATGTCAATAGTAGAGAGAATACACAGTTTTGTTAAAAACAAAAGTAAAGTTCCAGTTTACTGCTCTACACAAGCAGTCTGAAGAAAAACCATATGGCCTATTATATTGTAGTTGCTACCCTTGAGGACTATATACCATTCAAGTGACTTGCCATGCTTCCTTGAAAAAAGCTCTCACTTAGAGAACAAGCAGTGTTGTTTGATTGATCGAGGAAACAGTACTCAAAAACAGGTTTACAGAAATACAAAAGTTTCTATTGTTATCACCATTTGTTGTGACTTTACTATAGTATAGTAGTACTTCAAATATGTAATAAACTTGAAAGAAAATAGGGGGGAGGTGTAAACAATAAAAAATTGACAACAAAATCAGTGATGTGACAGACACATGTAAATGCTCAGATACAGATTTCCTCAACACCTTAGATTACAAGACAGATTGATATATATTCACTCTCCCACGTACTCATGTGTAAAATATGACCACACAAAAAAAGTAGTAAAATTGAGGTATTTGGGGTACATGGTTTGAGTAAATAGGAAGGGAATTTTTCTTTTAACTTTTATGGTAAATTGTACTTTTAAATAAATCTTAACGATTAAATTTTGTTTTTGTTTGTGCATAGTACAACATATGAGGTAATCTGTGGTATTTACCATAATAAGTCAGAAATTGCTGGTCTACTCCTCTTCAATGACTAGTACCCCTCAATGATTTTGTTGCCCCTAATCCCAGTTGAGCAATGCTCTTGGGATATATTGATTTTGATGATACAACTCGGTACTCAGTGTCATGCAGAATTTTCTTAGTGTTGATTTCCTCAATGATCTGTCATTCAAGGCTATGATCCCCAATCATACCTGCTACTTTAGTGGTAAGGTGTGTGTCTTGGATTAGTGACGCCAAAATTAACAATGCAGGATCAGTCATGGAAGAGGAGTAGATCAGATCAGAAGCCTGACTCAGGTACGCCCAAAAGCTTTTTTTTCAAATGGGTCTGGATAGGGACTTTTTTAACTCAAAATGGGTCTGAATTTTCACGGTGTATTTTAATGTTTTTGTTGTTTTCCTTCAAAAATGGGTCTGAATTTTGGTCAAATGGGTCTGGAAGGAGCTTCCCCAAAATGGCAAAAAAAACTTTTGGGGCTATAGCCTATCCAAAAGAATTATTCATGTTCAAGCAACCCCACTCCCAAAATTTGTAATATTTAAATACCTTTAATTTGAAAGGGCATTAACAAAGAATCAACTTTCAATTGCAAACTTACAAAACTCAAAGAGAAATGAACTACAACAATCGTATCTTCCACTCACGGTTCAAACTTTGATTGTTTCTGTAGCTCTATCATGTGGGCAAAATTCCTCTCTCTGCTAATGATCTGACCAATGACATATTCTCCCATGATCTGACCAAACCCAGCTGTCTGTCGAGTCAGGATTACATCAGGAGGACTCTGTCACCAAAGGAAAATGTGTATTTTTGTAAGAGTTAAAATAAACTTTGAATAAACAATTATCACACCACTCTGCAACAAAATTAAAATGGGGCATACAGCACAACATGTGTTGAGAGAATCATATTTTAAAAGGCTGGGGGAAGTAGTCAACTGTCATACTAACTTAGACTCACCTAGCACAGGATTGAGGCGGTGAAGAAGAATCATCTGAGCATCCTCATGGATCTTGTAAAAAAAAGTATTACCCCAAAAAATTGCAAAATTGTCAATGCACTACCAAATAATCTCTGTCCAGTGGCTTTTGTTGCCTAGCAAAAATTTTCTGCTCTCTCAAATGTATGCAAGGAATAATCATGGGGTTGTTTGGATTTCAATATGTCTGCGCGAACTCTTGCAACCTCTCGTCTGTAAACAGAGCGAGTATGAGGTATTTGAGAAGTAGAACCCCACTCAACTTGGTAGAACTTTCTATTGTAATTAGGTTTTTGAGGGGTTCAAACCCTTGATGGTCTGCATGATAGACAAACCAACAAGATACTTGAACTACACCAACTGAGCCCTGATATAATATGTCTTAAGAATGAGTGC
>JAUUEB010152119.1:0-14399 GCA_032362205.1 Clione limacina
ACAGACAGACAGACAGACACACAGACCAAACGAAAATATACCCCGAGTCACAATAAATTGTGATCGGGGAATTAGCAATATTGAATCATAGCAATTTTTTCAGATTTTCCAATATGATTCTCGTGGAAAACTCAGAATAATAAATGTTTTTTGCGTTCAGAGCAGACTGATAAATGTTGTACTTATAATGTGTATAAGGAGAGTCATATCATGGAACAACAGGTATTTAAAAAGTGTGCAGATGTTACTATTTTTTATTTCTTCTTCCTTCCATGATACTCTTTTATACTTTAATACATCTGCATTTACAATGATTCAATCTTTTTCAAATAATTATACCATACTGTCGTCAGTTAAAGATAAAATTATTGTTGTTTCCAGGCTGAATTGTACAAAAATGACTTTAATGCTGAGCGTGACTCTAGGACCAAACTGGCAGAAGAGAGGGCAGGCCTCCAAGAAAACTGCCAAGTGTTACAGAACAGGAACCAGACCCTTCAAGAGAAGGTCAGAGAATTGAGAAACCAACTGGAGGGATACAACCAGCAGCAGATCAGTGATATGCAGCACCGGCTTATGACCGGTGGTCAGGTAAGACAACATCCATTGCCATGAGTTACCAATTTATATGACAACATCTTTACACAATGAGTTTACACACATTACGTTGCTCGAGTAGGAATTCCCAATGGCATTTGTGACATGGGAAGTAGTTTCTTATAGAGAATTGGCTGTAAACAGAAGGAACTCTGTGACGTCACTTTTTGATTGTTATCGCTTTGTTTTTCATGTTATAAATTTTATGTACACTTTTAATCAGGGGCAGATAATACAATGGATATTTTACTCATTGTAAGCAGACATGGGTACGAAGCCGGCTTCGGGATTGGATTCGGCTTCGCAAAGCCGCAGTTTAGAAGCCATGGCTTCGGCTTCGTGTTATTTTTTAGAGCCGGCTTCGGCTTTGTGATGTTTTGAGATGCTGGCTTTGGCTTCGGCTTCATGATATTTACAAAAACCCTGGAATCTTTTTTCATTAAAATTGGTGTTTTTTCTTACTCCAAATCCATTCAAAAGTGTTAAAATGTTAACTAGACACTGTTTACAAGATACACAGCACTTTGTTTTACTGAAATAGGATGATTTAACTTTTTTATAGAGTTTTCTAAAAACAAAGGCTTCGGCTTCGTGTTATTTTTTAGAGCCGGCTTCGGCTTGGTGATGTTCTGAGATGCTGGCTTCGGCTTCGTGATGTGTCCTGGCTTCGGCTTCGTGTGTTCCGACTTCGTACCCATGTCTGTTGCTAGAGATTTTTTTAAAAACGTGGAATTTAAAACTAAAAAGTAAATAAAGACTAATGGAATTGTTTTCATCTATTTGCAATAATAAAAATAGAAAAAAAACAATACAAGGATAGTAAATAACCATGGCAAAGACAATTGATCTAGTTTGTGTATGTGGGTCAAGTTAGGATAATGTTGACAATTGATCCAGTTTGTGTATGTGGGTCAAGTTAGGATAATGTTGACAATTGATCCAGTTTGTGTATGTGGGTCAAGTAAGGATAATGTTGACAATTGATCCAGTTTGTCTATGTGGGTCAAGTTAGGATAATGTTGACAATTGATCCAGTTTGTGTATGTGGGTCAAGTTAGGATAAGGTTGGGGTCTTACCCTCATCAATTATTATCATATCCATGTTTATTTTGGATATGATAATGACAAGACCCCAAACCTCATCCTAGCTTGACCCACAAGCAAAAATTGGATCAGTTGTCTTGTGTTTCCAGCAAGAAGTTCAAAAGCAAGGAAGATTCTCCAGGAGTTGTTTATAATTGAGCTTTATTCTGGGAACTCCTATTTAACTGACAAAATGACTAGAGTTGTATTGGTTTACAAAGAAGTTAATGGTGAAAAACTTACAAATTAAGAATGTTTTTCTGTATCATTTTTTTTTTAAATTTCTAATGATAGTATGCATTTCACATCATTACTTTTTCAGGTGTGCTGCAGAATTTATTAACTTCAAGGAGAGATTTACACAATAAATCTTGAATGAAGCAATGCACATTTTCATAAAAATCAAAAGAGGAGCCTCCCATCATATTTCCTAGAACTTCTTGAACAGATTAAAATATTGTAAATATTTGACAAGAAAACCGATAAGTATGTTGTACTTGTTCAATATGGGGAGTAAAGATCCCTAATCTCATTGTGAATACTTATGTTAAAAGGTTAAAGGTTACTATAACCCAGATATTGGGCTGCAATGGCAGTGATTTTAATCACTGTTTCTAGTGCAGGCATTATGGAAAGCAGGGCAGTATCCTCTCTTTCCGCCGTGTAACCGTTCCTAACAGAAGTCAAGTCAATAAGCTGCTGAGTGCACAGATGAGCACCTGAAAAATGATCGATCACGATCGTGTAGTCTGCTCTTATGCATTTCAAGTGATGGTTTACAAATTGTCATCTTTAATAAAGCAGCTGGACACACTCAGCTTGCATGTGTAGGCGTAAATATGCTAATTAAAAAGAAAACATTAAGCTTGCCTACCTGCCAACTTAACACCTCTCATGAAGCAGTCATGGACAGTGTGTACTCCCTCAAAGTATGATGTAAGCAGCTTGTTGTCCTCACAAAGTCTTGATATACGTGCTCCATCTACAGACTGGAAACAAAAAAAGCAATATTTAAATAAGACAAGAAGAAAAAACATGATCTCCAAATCAATGGTTTTGGGAAACAACAAAAGATTTTCACTCGGACTATTAAAGTTTCAAGATTGACTCAAGTATGTACATAAGTTCAAAGTTATAGTATAATAGTATTAACGGCTTTTCAAAAATGGGCCACTCTCTTTGACGCACCCTGTGTATAAATCTTATCCATGCGCGTAGCCAGGGGGACATGGGGAACCCCCCTCCCCATTTGAGATCCAAAATGCTATAAATGTGCAAAATTTATAACTAGTCTCCAAAAATCTAGGCCGCATCGCGACCATCGTTTTGATAATATCCAAAGTTGCCCCACTCCCCCACCCCGTTTCAACATGCTGGCTACAAGCATGTTCTCATCTGTAAAGATAATCAACAAAGATCATGCTACTGGTTGTCATATGATAGCGGAGATAACAACAACATGGTCCAATGTTCATCCTTTCCACGTAGACGCAGACAAAGACAAAAAAAATCGAAGCAGATATCGGATAATACGCTGTCTTCCACGTCGCTCACACCAATATATCAATCACCGGATACGTTCAAAAGGCACTGATTTATGAATGAAATCAAGGCTAAAGTAATGAGGTGTGATGGCCTCGTGGGTAACACACTTACATCGTATGCGAGCCGGTTCGGGTTCGAAAACGGCCAGCGGTTCGTATTTGCTGGCCACTCTCCACTCTACTACAGTTCTTGGTCAGGACGTAAATGCCAATAATGTCCAACATTTGGAACTTCAGCGGTAAGCGGAAGAAGAAGACGGCACTAGCATTGAGAGAAGTATCTTCAATATATTATTTGTCATGTTCTTATTTAACGCATGATCCATCAAAACTAATGATCGTTGCGTTGTTTGATTGACTTACCCCGATCTCTTTGGCAACAGAACGCGCGACTCTATGATAAGAGAGATCATCGACACTAAATTTCTTCTTGACATGTATTGTGTTAATTCTTCGTATCCCATTATTCACTAGTATATTTTTATAGATGATGTTTAATTTTGCACCAGTTTCCAGTATACGATGTTGTTTATACGGGATGGTGATGTTAACTTGTTTACGTATGATGTTTCGAATAAAAAGGCGGTGCATTGTAAACATGGGATCCGGAAGACTACTTACTGCTTTACCGGATGTTTGAAAAAAGCAAATGAACAATTTGTTTTATGACGTGGGCAGCTCGATGCAATATTTGTCAAATACATTCTACTCCTGCGTTTTTCATACAATGCTCGTGTGAAGAATTGGAAATCCAAGTACTTGATTTATACTCGAACCATATCGTGATTTCTATTAAAAGACTCGTCATTAATCTCCTTCTTCCGCCGGTCTCACAAAATAAATTCGCACCGAGGGTATTTCCTCGGATCGGACTGATTAGAAACAAAATATCATCCGAACACCCAAACAAAACAATTTTTTACCCCCCGAGTAAATCTAGCATAAATAATATTTATATCGTGTGTTTTTGCACACCAATTTTCGCCAAAAGTGAGTTTTCAGGAACGCCATTCAGTTTACATTCCCGATTTCACTAGAATATGCAATGCGTTGTTTTGTCAAACAGACATATCTTGTAAACCGACAAAAGAGGAACGGGGGGGGGGGTGCATAAAAGCGCGAAACACGGGTGTAGGACCAAACGCCCGACTAAATTTAGTGTTTGGCCCGACACATATTTTTCATCGAGAAGCCACCTTTAATGTTTGTTCCTATTTCTTTTTTGATTCGACTCAAGGATGTATCTAGGATTTTCAAATGGGAGGGGGACGAATGATGGGAGTAAAGCACCCGATTACTTAAGGGGTCTTATTTGAAAATAAGGTGTAAATGATGCAAATCTAGAGCAACTTTCCATTACACGATGTCCCCATCCTCTTGATAGATTAGACGCCGATCCAGACATATGAATTCCCCCCATTGTCTGAAAGAGTCCGAAATTAATTAAAATGAACACATTGAAAACAGATGTTGAAGAGAAAATTTAAAATCAATCTTTAATCTATCAATTTTTATTATTTTTATATAACACTAACACACCGAACATAATTAGCCTTCTATAAATGACTAATTAAAGGGAAATCTGATGCCTTGTTGAAGTTCGATTGAGCCTTTAAAATTTACACAAATCCCCAAAAACATGAGAAAGGAAGAAATACGTAAAGCAATTAACTAAAGCAAAATTCAGTTAACAAAGTTGACTCCAATAGTAAATTCATTTTCCTATACAATCAACACGACTCAAGATTATTTTAATTGACCAAAGACTTGTTCCAGTTATGGCGACTCTACCTCACGCCCTAATCAGGCGAACTTGATAGTCCATGATTACATTTATAATTCAGGGCCAAGAACACTAGTGTCTGGGAGTGGGTCAGGTATCAATCAATAAAATCAATATGAAAACAAGTCTCTGAAGTACAGGGAATAATTGTTGCAGCCATCGGTGACCAATATTAGAGATAACTCTCTTTCTTCCCCTCTCACCCTTCTCTTTCGTTTGCACTTTCTCTCTATCCCTTTTGCTCTTTCCTTCTCATCCGCATTTTCCTTTCGTTTCATTGTCAATTTGCAATTGCAATGCGATATGAAACAGGCTTTCCTTTCTCAGTTCAGTATTAGTAACAACGCTTCATGACAATTTCGATAAAAAGTAATATCTTACTAGACCGTGGCATTGTGGCATTCTAGATCTAAATCGATATTTAGTGTGTTGGGGAGAGGTTTTAAAAATTGCCATGTTAATATTCTGAAGAAATACTTGTAGCACAATCATCAGAAACAAACATATACTCCCCTCATTAAGCGACATTTGAAAAACGATAAAAATTCAGTAACCTTATGCAACAAATACATAAAAAGCAGAAACCAGTACCAAGACTATCTTTAAATATATAATATGTAGGTGTGGGCAGAAACAAATATGAACGTGGGTACCACTCAAGAGTTTTACAAACGACGCTAAGGCCAGATAAAAAAACCACAATAGATTCTCATCGCCGCCCGCATCATGAATATGCCGCCGCATGTTTTTATTTTTTTTAATTGTTTTTATAGATTTTCACATTTTACAAAGGGCTAAGAAAGATTTTTCAACCTCATCTTTTTCGAATTTCCCTCGGAGGCCTGTCCATAGACAAATTAGGTGTTAACGGGTGCGCGAATTGAATTAATAGAGAGCTTGACGCGTGTTAGCAGATTTGAAGGTTAGCCGCTGGGATGGAGACAGAAAAGAGGTGTTTTATGAGGGGGAAATAAAAGAGCATGCCTCATTATGTTTTTCCAGAAAAAAGTGATGAGAATCTATTGTTTTACTTTATCTAGCCTAACGAACGTGCATAGAATATCAATATAAACATCACATAATTCCAAATTAAACTAATATATGTATATATATACGCACACTTTGAAGTTTAATAACGCGGACACGGTAAAAGATATACTTTTTACCTTGTGTGCTCGTACTTGTCCTAAGAAGCGCATGTAAGACGGAATGTCATAGTGTCCATGAGAGTGACATAAGCCCATGTTTGTACCAATGTGAGCAACATCACATCACATTAAGAGCACACATGGTGCAAGAACAACACAATAGTACACCAGCTAAGAGATGCGGCAAGGAACAAGTCGACCTGAACAACTGAACAATGACAAACAGTTCCTCGTCCAGAAATAAACTAAAATCGTTCAATTTCCCACGTGTTCCGGAGGCTGCACAACGGCACTATCGTGACACAAAAATAGCTTCTGGACACTTCTCGATTCCATCTTTCTCTCCGGAAAAAGCCTCTGATCGGGGTGTTCAATATCTGCCGATCGATATTCTGTTATAATCTCTTGCCCATGGCCATAGTAGTACGCGCAATGGGATCAATGCATGAACATGTTAATGAGTAAAATCCCACGTCCCGTGACCGTGAAAACAGCGCCCATGGTCATTGAACACGGTTCAGTTATTGGCAGGTAGCAATACTCCTACATCACGTGACCGTTCGCGGATAGATCCCATCAATATCCTTATTGTATCCAGGGAATTGGAGCCGGAGCCGAAGGGTTTTTATCTACGGCTCCGGTCTTTTCATTTTTTTTAAAAGTGACCAAAAGTATAGCAAAGTAAAGCTTTATTCCTGACAATACCAAAAATGTCAAAATTATTAGTCTGAAATAAAAATGTCTACCAAAATGTTGATTTCAAAATTATTATTTTCCGGGTCATTTAGGTCAAAATTCTATAAATAGGTTTATTCCATTTGCTGAAAAAATAAGAGAGGAACTCCCGACAGATATATATTAACAATAAACTTTGTTGATAGGAATGATCAATGTTGGCGTATGGTGCTGAAAAGGTTTCATCAATGAATAGGAAAATTATGTCTTCGATTACATTGTTTGCACACCAGTGGTTCACAGGAAGTCTTGAGTAAGACAACACTATTGTACTCGGGTGTCGAAATACGGATATCGTAAATGATACTCCTTACTTTCTTAGTTTGCTCATTATTTCTAACATACGTAAACGAAGATCACTAAATTTTAATGAGATATGCCATGTGGAATAAAATGAATACTTGCTGGCTGAGTTTATCTACCCAATTAATGGCACACAAGTAAGATATCGATGGATGAATATCGATCTCGTAAAAAGTCGATCGCTATTCATTCACCGATATCTAACTTGTGTGCCATAAATAGGATAAATAATAGATAAACTCAGCCAGCAAGTATTCACTATATATTATGTGGAGAGGTTTCCTAGTTTGCTGGTGTGTCTTTTTTATACAACAATAATGTCGCACATATAATTTATATAAATAGATACTTATGTATATATGTTTTAAAGAAAACAGCGTACTTGCTTTGTCCGAGATATATATTACATTTCAATCAGCAAGACATAATTCCAGAAACTGATTATTGTTGTTTGTAGTTAAATCTATATATGATTAACTTGCAGGCTGAATATTGCATTGAATACCGGATATAGTGTTGAATACCGGATATAGTGTTAAATACCGGATATAGAATTGAATACCGGATATAGTGTTGAATACCGGATATTGTGTTGAATACCGGATATAGTGTTGAATACCGGATATAGTATTGAATACCGGATATAGTGTTGAATACCGGATATAGTGTTGGATACCGGATATAGTGTTGAATACCGGATATAGTGTTGAATACCGGATATTGTGTTGAATACTGGATATAGTGTTGACTCATCTTTTTCATCAGATTGACCTTTCTTTTATTTTAGTCAACCGCATTTAGGATAAATGTAATAACAATTCTATGGATAAATTCCAGAGTTGTCAATTCAGCAGCTCAGAGAAAATAACCAGCAAACACCGTGAATGTCGTAAAAACCAGTTATATCCGCCATTTTGAATAGACTGTGGCGATTAGTTTCTATAATTTTCAAACTGAGATTGTCTTGAAATATGAAAACAATGATCGACATATTATTGACCAAAAGCAAACGTACGATTTCATAAATCAAAGTTGGTGACGTCATATTGAGTTACCCCGCCTGAATTGTACACAAAAATTTGACAAAATGGTTGCGTTTTAGTAGAATGAGAGAGACAACGTACGTGTTCTGTGTCTTAAGTTGTATAATTTTCTTGATAGAAGTTGTGCAAGATTTTTTTGTAAAAGGTTTTTGAAAGATAAATAAACTCGGTTTTCCAGCATGGATGCGAAGACGAAGGCGAAGATCTTCGTGTTTTTACACGATAGTGCTTTCGGTTCTACCGTTACTGAATGATGATTTTTATTCATGCGGATATTAATTTTAACAATTATATTTTTGGATTTTCTCAGTCCTCGAATTATCCTTACTTTATGAAACACCTCGTCTAATTTCATAACAATATTGAAAATCATATGAAGAATCTTTTACAAATTCTATCAAGAAATATTTACAATTTAAGACACAAAACACGGACGTTTGAGTCGTTCTTTCTACAAAAATACCACCATTTTGGCCAATGTTTGTGTACAATTCAGGCGTGGTCACTCAATATGACGTCAACGAGTTGCATTTCGTACTCTGATCTATTAAAAATATTCAGTCTTGAATTTCAATCTTTATTTTGGTGGAACGTTCGACCCTGACTATAGATACCCTTACCTTAATGACGTATAGAAAGTAATTGTGTATCTATGTTGATGAACTTGTAAATATGAGACAACGAAACTATCACTAATAATCTATGACTCATGCATGTTGACTGTAAACTCTCACCCCAAAACTTGTCCCTTTTCTCATCATTCCTGCTGTTTGTGGCATCAATTCACCGGGTTTGTGTATAGTCACCAGAGCTGAAACACAGAGAGAATATATATACTCATGGTATTTTCATAGAACTTGTTTAGATAATAGATGATTGTTTTTATTTCTTTGATTAAGAATTAAATACTCCCAGCTCTGATTCGAAAATCAAAATAAAGATATGAGTTTATTAATATGTATGAGATGTCGAATGGTGAGGCTGTTCGAGTCAGTAGCTGAGTGTTTTGGGTTCAAATCTTAAGGTCAAGTTTAAGACTTTATAAATATATAATTCAGCGGTCCTGCCTGTCACCTGGTATTAAAGAACTTATGCTAAGACTGGTCGAACAGGACTCAGTATTCTGAAACTAGATGATTTTGCTACACCTTACTTCATATGTGTAGCGGTACGTAATTAAGCCCGAGTGGATAACCTATCTTGTCTTGATTGGAACGTAAAAACCATGATCTAACCGTTAAGAGTTACTGTTAATTGATGATTCTATTCACAATGAGGGGACATCAAAACACGTTATGCACTTGCAGACTTTATTGGAAGAGACACCTTGAAATACATTACCTTTTTCATGGGCCCACCAATTCATTTAAGAGGACATTACCACCTTTGAAATCTCAAGGTTGGCAGTTATGAGAAAATAAAGTATTTCAAGCGAGTAGCGCTGTTATTTTTTTTAGAAAAAAAAACTCTTGAAGTTACTCGGTCACTATATTCATAAAATTCATTTATGTTCCCTGTTCAGAAATGCTATGACCGTAACGTAATAAATACGGAATTATTTGTTCCACACATTATAGTCAATAAGTAGATTAAATAATCAAATTATTCACCTACCTTGACCTGTCAGAATAAAATAGAAATTTTCTGCAAAATGTCCCTGCCGGATGATGGTTCTCTTTGGGGTAACTCTAGAAGAATAAATAGGAAACATATCTGTCATCTTAATACCAAGAAGTGAAGAATATTTTCAAACACATATCAGGAATATTTGTCGGTGAAGAAGTTTTGTTATTTAAATATTGATATATTTTGATGTCTCAAATGAAGAACAAACAAGGTAGAAATGAAATCGAATTTACCCAAACCAATTAGATAAGAAAGGCCAACCCCATCCAAACCTTGATACTGTTAACATGTGCATCATGTATTTACATAAAATGTCGGTCACTGACTACAACATCTTTCAAAATACTGCTCGACAGGTAAGTCCTTAAAAATGCAAAAAAAAAATACAAAATATAGCTGGGAAATGTATGTGGTAGGATTTTATGTCAATCATTATTGATACTTAACTACCCTTAAAGATTTTCGCCACTTTTCCATGACGTATTCCTCTTAATGATCACTGTCAAGTTGACTAGAGTAACCACTTAACACGACAAGATTAATTGACTAGTATATCGAAGACTTGTATGACATTTAAGTAAAGGGATGAAGAAAGGAAGAGAAAGGTTAGGAATGCAACAATCGATAAGTAAGAAATGAGGAAGTACATAGGAACACGAAAAGAATGAAGATATATCTATAGAAATTATAAAACCATTTATCAATTAATTATTTAATCAAGCAAACAGTAATTTAAAGAATTAAGGAATGTTCGAGAAAGAAAGAATTAAGGAATGGAGTAAGGAAAGAAACAAATAAGATATAAATGAAAAAAAATATTCAAAGAACAAAGAAAGAATTCTCACACTTCAAACCAAGCAACACGCGTCAACTTCTCCTGCATGTGTAGAGGGTACTCAGCAAAGGAAGGTAGACTTTGAAGACCGAACATTGCCTGGAATTGATAGACGACAAAAATAATAGAAGAGGTTTGAACATAAACAAAATACAATACAAGTTTGAAGACTATCGTCTGTGAATCATAAAACACATAAATAGAAAAGGCATTATGCAAGTTCTTAGATGCAAACTAGAGTAAGGCATTAAATGACATTCTAGCGTCTGAACCTAGTAATACATTGATTGACTAAGATTCCCAGCAGGGCCGGCAAAACGAAAAATAAAGGGGGGGGGGGCTGACCCCAAAAAAGGACACTTTCTCAACTTACCTAAACCTACACCCACCCCCCACCCCCTTTGAAAACTCCTCGGATTTCGGCCACTTCGTTTTTCGATTTCGATTTTTTTTAAATTCATATTAATTATAAATGCCTATTTTCATGAAAAGTGCTCTTTTTCTCCGAACAGTGCCATTTTGTTTCAAAAATTAAGTTGAAAAGTGCCCCTTTTAAGAGATGTATGCCTTCTTTTTCTTCTTTCCTTCTTTTTTTTCTTCTTTCCCTCTTTTTCTTCCTTTTTTTGAAAAGGGCATTTCATGCACCCTCAAAAAAAGGGGGCGGGGCTTAAGCCCCCCTAATCTTTATGAAATTGTACACATAAGTTTCAGAAATGCATATAAAACCATTGTGTGAAGGTGATTAAAAATACTGCTTACTAAGGGCAGTAACTCCATAATAATAAAATGATAGCCTCAAAATTCTAACTTTTACTATTTTGTTCACTGCAGGATGACCAATGTTCACACTAACTTTTTCTGATGCCTTACACATTTGATTATATTTATAATCAAAATCAACTGCCAAAAATAAGACGTTTCTCTCTTTTTTAAATCTTGCAATAATAAGAAAAAAAATATATATTTAAGATTAGGTCTCCGTACCAGAGTTGCTTGTTTGCTGATAATCTCCACTGGCTTGGTCCTTGGTCTTTATCGTCAGATAAATGTGACCTTTGTTTCATATGACCTTCTGGTGCTGAAAAGGTTGTAAAACCCTTACAAACAAGATAATTTTCTCAAACCTGGAAACAGCATATCAGGTTTTCACATTTGACAATATTATATCGGGTGATCAAAAAAAGTAATTGTAATCAGTGGTACATTAACTCAAGAAATATTACAGGTAATATAAACATAACATATAGTCTATGTAGCTGTAATATTTCTTGAGTTAACATTCCACTGATTACGGTAACTATTTTTCTGATCACCCGATATACTGCAACGGAACTAGTGAAACTTATGAGGTAAGTTCCATCACCAAGAACACTACGGGTTCAAGATCTCATCTCAGCCATACTTTGTGTATCAAAAACGTTAGTTTTAACGAACATTTCTTTGTTCCCCAAGCAATTCGTTATAAGTGAACTCACCTGTAGTAAAAAATTTAACTTTTCACTTATCAAAAGGCAATTTTCTTGTTTTATGTTGACTCACTATAAGAAAACTTAAATCTCAACTTTAATAGCATTTTCTTCAAACTGTGTATCGAGACATTACACACTAAAACGTCCATAACTATGTTATTTTTTAAGCAATTCTTTGCATTTTTTCAACAGACCCTCTTTAATGTACAAAAATCATGAAAACATATCAAACTTAATTTTCAGTTCAGAGACAATGAAAAAAACTCAATATAACTGAATGACAAACAAGTCATATATATTCACTATTTTTTATTCATTTCATAAACAATTTTTTAAATAACATTCATATAGATGACCTTCCATAATAAAATACATTCACATAACACTGTCGCAACCTTTTCATTCAATTTTGATGAAATAAATATCAAATATTTCATTCAAATTCAAACCTTTGAATAAGTCAAGCAATGACGACTCAGAATATCAAACATGACATCAGAGACAACATAGTATAAAAGTAAATTTCATCAGTAAACATTGGACGGAAATATTAAGTTAAACAAAAAGAACTAACAGTTTAAAAAACAGTATTCCTTTTATTCAATTAATAAACATTTGACCCCCTTTGTTAAGCTTCATTAATTTCTCAAATTAAAACAGAATCACAGAGAGAAATACAAATTTTATTTAACTTACGAGGGATTTTGCATTGCTTTTCTTGAAACTTTTTGATTTCATAGTTTAATTAAAAATTGCCTACTTTGAATTCTATACTTTGTTCAGCGAAACTTCACACAAACATGTTTTATAGACACTAAGTGAAGATGACAACTGAAGTACTTTTAGAGATAAGTCTGTTTTGCTTGCTTGGATTTGTCAATCTTGAAAAAAAACTTCTGGCTATTATTTTGCATGGCTCAAGAATACAAAACTCTATTTTTAATATGAATTTTTTTGAATAAAAAGTGGCATAACACAGCAATTTAAAGTTTCGAAAGTTTGACAATTGTATTCTACTTTTTATCTAGACATGTGGGGTCAAAAATGTAAAAAAAGCATCAGGATAAAATCTTGTTGAGTTTAATGTGTCAAAGTTTGATCATAAGACAAATCTGTCAGCTCCGTCGAAGTTTTCCTTTAGGTCATTATCGAGCTTGTTATCTTCCGCAAGGGCACGGAAATGCTGAAAACACAAAAAAGAACAAAAGAGTTACAAAAAAATTTAAACAATAAAAACTTTTGCAATGAACATCAGTTAACAAAAAGTGAGATACAAATACATTCTTACATACAGTAAAAGTAAAGTTTTGTCCCAGGCTTGTATTCAAGCGTAGGGGAATCAGGAGTAAAAGTCCTGATTGAACTAGGGATAACGCATTATGTGGTAGTTTCCTGTTGCTTTCCATGCACCTCTACTATCGCTTTACGTAAATAGGTTAGCTACTCTTTTATTCGTGGAGTAAAGCAGCAGAGTAGACAAGGGGCATGTTTTTGGAACACAAATTGTGGTCGAGCCAAGCAATTGAACCCACAGTGCTCTTGGTGATAGCTCGTCGCCCTTACCAACTGAGCTGTAGTATATATACTATACAGAAATTATTTTCGCCTATTTTTTCTCGAAAATAAATCCCTTACAAAATGTTATACGTAAAATATACCCTAAAACGGAAGATGCATCTTCCATAAACACAAAAATAGATTTCTGTTGCACAACTGAGTTCTGGAACAAATGTTCTCATAAAGGATAACTGACTACCACTGTGACCAGTATGCTGTTATTGTCTTTGATTCATCAACTCTCAAAAATCCCAAAACTCACCTGAGAATTCTTGAACTCAGAGAAAAGTGTGAAGAGAACATGAAGAGCTTGAATCTTCTCATTGTGCTGTGCAGAGTTTTTGTAGATGGGAATATCCACAATGCCTGCAACAAAAATTTTGATAAGAGTTATGTTATGTTATGCTGCTGATCCAGCAGTCATATGAGCCTTGGCCCTAAAACTTAACAGCAAGGAAAATAATTTGCAAGTTTTCCGAAGTTGTGGTTTGAATACAAAATATTTGAAATTTGATGAAAAAAGTGTTGATTAGAGAAAAATCATACTATTCTATATAATATTGATTGCTTTCTTTTCAACTAGAAAAATGAGTACTTGTAGAGTACATACAACCACGCACATCAGACACAAAGGGACATTACTCTGTCAAAACTTTTTTTTTCAAAATATTAAGCT